>CM061750.1:59960844-60250843 GCA_030979885.1 Lolium multiflorum | reverse complement strand
GTGAAAGCGGATCTTAATTTGGAGTTGTCGTTTGAAAGTTAAAACGTTTTGAATTTTCAAATTTGGAAAAGATTCCAATGACATCAGCAAAATCGTCTATTTTGTGCATGTATGCAGAACTTTTTCTCAATAGTCTGCACCAGGTTGATAATTTTATACATTTACCGTTGATCACTCAATTACGGAGGGTTGATTATTCAAATATAAAAGGTTGATAACTTTTAGCCAAAAAAAAAGTTTGTCGAAACATATTAACATGGGTGCTAGTTTTGAAGATCTCGTCGAGACGGATTTATTGGTGAAAACGGATCTTAATTTGGAGTTGTCGTTTGAAAGTTAAAACGTTTTAAATTTTCAAATTTGGAAAGATTCCGACCACAAATTCGTCTATTTTATGCATGCATGCAGAACCTTTTCTCAATAGTCTGCACAAGGTTGATAATTTTATACATTTACCGTTGATCACTCAAGTACAGAGGGTTGATTATTCAAATAGAAAGGGTTGATAACTTTTAAAAAAAGTTTGTCAAAACATATTAACATGGGTGCTAGTTTTGAAGATCTCGTCGAGACGGATTTGTTGGTGAAAGCGAATCTTAATTTGGAGTTGTCGTTTGAAAATTAAAACGTTTTGAATTTTCAAATTTGGAAAAGATTCCGCTGACATCAGCGAATCTGTCATCTAGCACTTGCATGCAGAACTTTCCCTATATAGTATATTACGTCAGATTTTTTTGCCAAATAAGGAAACCTCTGTGGTTCACAACACGCAAATTACTTTCCTAATTGGGCTGTCGGAAACCGATCGCGTAATAAGAACCTGGCGATCGTGCGCCAGCTAGGGGAGCCCCAATAAGAGATGATTTTTAAACATTAAATGCACTTAATTTATTGATTTATGCATGAATAGACCTAGGAAGTAAGCGAGGATTTTTTTTTCCAAGAACCACACCATGGCCAGTAGTGATTTATTGATACATAGGAATTGGCAATAGCAAGATACTAGTTCTATTTGTAGCAGAAATGAGTCCATCAACCGATGGCCATCAAGGAAAAGCATCAAGAATCAGTCCATGGCCCAAAGCCAAGGAGAAAAAAGTATTGCCATCACCGATATGGTAATGGCCAAGATTTGGGCACTGCACCCAGCATGACGAATCATGTCAGCAATCATCAATGAGCAGAGGTGGGGAGTAAATGAGGGATGAACCCATGCCTATTTCTACTTGCTTCGTTGTGCTTGATTTCACGTCGCTGATTGCACCATGAATGAAAAAAAAGACCGTCGATGAGGAACATGCCTATAAAAATATGTGCGTTGCTTTTGGAGGGGGCGGGGGGGGAGGGTAGCCCAGTTTTGCCTCGACGGTGCTCCACCAGTGGTTGCATCTCTTAATTGATGGCGATAGTCCTCCGTTTCAGGAGTGTAAGCTTTTGAACTTGAGCATATACCATGCTTTCCATTGAAAATTTTGGCAACAAGCACTCGTTTAGTAAATTATATATAATAGTACATTACTAACACATTATATATCATAGTATATATGACTAACACATATGCATAATGTCAAAAATGTATTTTAATTAAACATGTTAATATCTAAATTGGCAAATAAAAAGAAGATATGTAGTGTTAATTCAAGGCAGCGAAATACATTATTCAATCCCCCTTTCTTCATTAGCTTGAGGGAAATCTCAAAGAAAATTGTGGTGATTAAATTTTAAGCAAAATATTATAAATGTATTTGCTTGTGAAAGGATAACCTTTGATTTTATTTAACGAAGAAAACTACATATGTTGTAATGTAGCACTCTATTACACTAATAAATGTGGTTTTATTATTCTCATAATCCTAAATGCCAACATCCACACACACACACACACACACACACACATCGTAATGCACATTTTCACAACATGCATTGCATGACATATATACTCACACATGTAGAAACACTTTTACATGCTTAGAACACTTTTACATGCTTAGAGATAATTCATTTCTCCCATAAACCACTCATAACAAGAAAGATCATGGCCTAACTCACGAGTCGTAAGTCTGTTATAACCATGAAGTAGAGTTGAGCATCTGATTGATTATGACATATGTTTCTAATTAAATGTAAATATTCAAGGATGAAACTTCAATGGTGAGCCCGCTGAGCTGCTGGATGATACATGGATGATCGTTATGGATGGTGTTAAAATGTAACTCTTGATGTCAAGAAACTATTTCCAGTTTCTTTTATTGTACTTGTAATACACCTTAACTACTAGAAAATGGTATATCAGACAAGCTAGAAAATACCTAGGCATATAAATAACATATGCATAAGTGTTCGAACTTATAAACCCTGTAAAGCTACAAGGACATATTCAGAGACATTTGTAGTGGTAGGGTCAATGTGTCCAATATTTTTGATGAGGTGAAGATAATTCGATTTGTTGGTGAAGTTCGGGCTTGACGATCCGAGAACACGTGCGAAGCTCTAGGCCAATCTCCGAGAGTTACTGATCTTACATGTGCACAATCAGTCTGACCAGCGAGGGTCTTAATACCTACCTGAAATCGAGAACAATTAAAACTAATATTTAAATCAAGATATTGCAAATGTATGATGAAACCTGTATTGAAACGTGAAATTCTAAATAGTCGATCTTAATCTGAAAGTTAGCCTAGAAAAAATACACGAGAGTTGCAATAATGACTAACATTTAGTCTGAACAAATGACGGCCCACACCCATTTGGGTCGCCGACTTCCAAACCGAGCCTAGATCGGTCCAATGAGGGCCTAAAGTGCAACGAAGTTGATATAGTTGTGTAGGTCCCACCAATCTTAGCGCTCCTTGGTGTTGGATGCGAGGCTGCCGTAGACAGCTTGACAGGCTACAAGGCGCAATCCCCAGCCGTCCAGGTTCATATCGCGTG
Source organism: Lolium multiflorum (assembly GCA_030979885.1). Taxonomy (NCBI): domain Eukaryota; kingdom Viridiplantae; phylum Streptophyta; class Magnoliopsida; order Poales; family Poaceae; genus Lolium; species Lolium multiflorum. The sequence continues at coordinate 60,247,912 of CM061750.1, read as the reverse complement.
TATATCTCCTCTTGTTCTAGTCATTGCTTAGCTCTCTTGTGCATGACTATGAATCCAACTTGGTTATACATGATACTGATAGCAACATCATTGTCCATCGCATATGCGCTCATGTGTATAAACACGTGCATGCATAACCATGTACGCATTTTCACTCGTGGCTTGTACATGTCTTTGTTATATCTGCATACAATTAAAATATGTGTTGTATCTTTGTCTTTGTTTATAAAATAATACATATAATAGTATCAGTAGTTGAAATCACCTGATAAATATGTTTGTGCATAGTAACACATTTGGTCGTATCTCTACACCACAATCCTACAGTTAACCTGTTCAGATCAACTTACACTGCCAATCAACCACGAGAGAGTATCTAGTGCTACATAGACTATGGCTGCTACCAGTTTCCACGCCGATCTGGACCGTCGAAGTTAAGTGAAGGGATAGGATCAAACGTAGCTACAGTTCCTCACCTATCACAACACATAAGCAATTTAGGTCCTCTGTTTTGTTTTCTTCAATTGTGGCATAAATCCATTATCTTCTAATCTCTCTCCTAAAGAAATTTCCAGACATCCGGTTGCGGAATTGCATCCAAATCTATTAACTTATCAACACTTCTCTGTTTTTCCCCTCACTGACCTCTACCGATTGAAGCTTTTTTTTATTTTAAAATTGGACCACCATTTTCTGTTCAACTACATGAGCACAGATCAAGGATGGTTGCTAGTTTCCAAAAACAAGCAATCGTGCTAATTAGAAAATATCAAGAACAAATGGAGAAAAGGAAATCTAGGAAGGCACTAAACGGACAGATTTTGGGCAGCGTGAGAAGGTCAGCTCTCGTCAAAACCGTGCGAAGAACATTTGATGTTCGGCCGCATCGCGTCGAGCTTCCCCTCCAACCAAGCTCGATTCGGGCCGAATTGAATCTCGTGGCATTGATTTATGTTGCTACTGTAACCTAGTAGTTTCTAGCTTCGATTTGGAGATGAACAAATCAAGTCAGGAGAGAGAAACACCAGGGAAGGACCGTGTGTAGCAATAGAAAAAGATGGAGGGTCCATTCTGCACTTGTGCTATGGTTGGTGGCAGAATAACTTACGACTGATCATGTCCGCTGACTAAGATCGAATGACCCAGATTGCAGGAATCGAGTAGCACGCAAAGACCCAGTAGTACCAGATATGTTCTCATGGTTGCAGGAGTTAAGGGCACAATATCAACGCCAGATCCTGCACGTCATCATAAATGTAGGGACACTTGTCCCACATATGGCGGTATCTCTCAAAATCAATGTATGATGATTTAAAGGAGAGTGACATGCCAATGGCTTTGCTGTAGGCAAACTGAATGCCTATGATCATGAACAGTAAGCACAATATGCTGAATTCCAATTGCTGGTTATTCTAGATAGACAACACATAAGTTTTCTTTTAGTTATATCATTTATAATAAGCTCATGAATTAAGTTAGTTATGGAACCATATACATTTGCATTATAATGAAGGTGCCTTTATAATTAGTCGTGGAGAACTTATTTTGCAAAAAACTAATGATAATAAGTTGTATTTGATCTTTAGCTTTACTATTCCAAACGGAAAATAAATAAAATAAGATATACCCATACCCACATGTTACACTAACGAACACACACATTGTCAATTGGTTGAGCCCCCCTAAACACAACACACCACAAATCGCAGGCACATAACAATTAATCATAATATGTACAACTCTTGTTACCCTTTTCCTCGATCATTGACTAAATTGTTGAAGGTGGGAACTCGATTCCGCACCAGGAAGTTACCCCAACTCGTCCCACTAATAGACGACCTTCCCCCTTCTTCCCAGGGCATCATTTTTGGAGCAGATGCTGGCTAGAGGGGCTTTGAGGTGGAGCGGCGTGGTTCTTACCATGTCGGCGATGGGAGTCTCGGCGGTGTGGCGACGTGGAGTCACGATGGAGAACGTGCGTTGAGGTGTGTGCGCAGGGAGGAGGCGTTGTTTGATGCCATGGTGGTGTCATAGTCAGGATCAGTGAAGTCTACGCGGACCTCACCTATGAAGATTGCTCGGTGGTTCGATGACGGAACGACATCTATAGGGTATACATAGGTGCCTGCTAAGAGTTTTCTTAACCGTATGAGCGCTCTCGCTTCGCCTAGAGAACGTCTCAGATATACCATATGTTTCCAGTTCCTAGCTGATGGAGGGATTTTGTTGTTTTCCGTGCATAAGGCCATGTTGACATGATCCTCACCCATTGTTGGGTCTGTAGTGTGTTTTGTGGAGGCTCTAAGTTTCTAGATGTATCACTAGTAGAAAAAAGGCCTTCCATCCCAACCCATTAGTCCCCAAACACTTTGACCCGGGACTAATGGGGTCTTTAGTCCCGGTTCTGCTGGTGAACCGAGACTAATGCTCACCAACCGGGACTAAAGGGCTATGGTGGGCTGCCGGCCGGCGCATGCCTCTTTAATCCCGGTTGGTGTCCCCAACCCCTTTAGTGTTCATGTTCCCAACCGGGATTAAAAGCTTTTCCGGGTTTTTTTACTCACCACACACCCTTCACACACCCCCCCTGATCGCCTTTTTTTGCTTTGTAAAATACAAAAGAAAATAATAGAAAATTCAAAAAAAAAATGCTTTCACATTCTTATATGTTATGCAACCTACTATTCGGTGGAATTAAGAAATTCGAATTTTCACTTTTTTTTAAAAAAAGTTTGAAAAATAGTAAAACCGCATACGACGTCGGAAAAAACGTATAATATATCAAAATCTCATGGGAAAAAGTTACATTCGAATTCACCAGGGTTTACCCGGTTAGCCAATTTTTAGATTCTCAAAATTTCAAATGAAAATACGAAAGCAGGAAGATTTTAGTTTTTGCTATAAATTACGGATTTTATATTTTTTTTACTTTTAAAAAAATTAAAATTAAAATTTGCATCCTGCATAAAGATTACTATTACTTTTACCCAATTTTTAGATTTTCAAATTTTTAGGTTTTAGGTTTGGCAAAAAAAATTAAAAAATTTAAAAATAATACAAATTAAAAAGTTAATGTTTATTTATTTATTCAAGATTATTATTACATCATTACTTTTGTTTATTAAAAGAATTATTTGAAAATCAAACAATAAAGAAATGTGACATCGACCAATATGTTAATAGGATTGATATGATACTAGTATCACATACATGCGCGCGAAGCACTTGGATGCGGGACGGGATGGAACTCGGAAGTTAAGCATGCTAGTGCTAGAGTAGTGGGAGGATGGGTGACCGAGCGAGAAGTTTGATTACGAGTAAAGTAATTTGACTAGAGATAAGTGTAGTTAGGGATAGAGACTAAACTATGCAAATAACTAGTGGGAGGATGGGTGACCGAGCGGGAAGTTTGATTACGAGTAAAGTAATTTGACTAGAGATAAGTGTAGTTAGGGATAGAGACTAAACTATGCAAATAACTGAAATAATAGAAATTCTGAAAAAATAGAAAAAAAAATGGAGTGAAAAAATTAGAATTTTTTTTAGAAAAATTCATCTGGGAAGATATTTTCGCCCCAACGCACGAACCCAGGCGGATGGACCTTTAGTCCCGGTTCGTAATTTGACTAGAGATAAGTGGAGTTAGGGATAGAGACTAAACTATGCAAATAACTGAAATAATAGAAATTCTAAAAAAATAGAAAAAAATGGAGTGAAAAAAATTAGAAAAAAAAGTTAAAAAAATTCACCTGGGGAGATATTTTTGCCCCAACGCACAAACCCAGGCAGCAACCGGGATTAATGGCCCTTGCGAACCGGGACTAAAGGCCCTTTTTCTACCAGTGTATGCTCTTTATCTGTCTTTTGTTAAAAAATTAATAAAAAATTCTTTTCGACGCAGAGACCGGTGGTCTTAGGGCATCTCCAACCGGGCGACCCATCCCGCGCCCGCGCGTCCGGATGGGTCCAGCCGGACAAAAAACCGGCCCAGCGCGCGGACCCATCCCTAAAACGGATCCCGCGGCGTCCGGATCGACGCAAACCCGGCCCAAATCTTGGCCGGGTTTGCGTGGCACCGAAAGGCTGGTCGCTCGCGTCCGCCCCATGTCCGCCCCTGGCCCGCGTGTCATAGGCAGAAATAATATTTTTCATTAAAGAGAACTCATTACATTTTTTGTAGCTCCTACTTCTATCCTAAATACGTACGGGGCCGGCGGCCTAGCCGGCGACTCCTCGCCGGCTCGCCGTCGGGGCCGTGGATTTCACTCGATGCGGGCGGCCTGTACGCGTGAGGATTCCACTCCAGCTTACGGGCTGGGTGGCGCGGCGGCGGCGGCGGCGGCAGCGGAGGCCTTCATCCTCCTCCTTTCCGTCCGCGCACCTCGGGCGCGCTCGCTCCGCCTCTGCGGCGGAATCATCCGCTTCCCGCATAGCTCCGCTCTGCGGCGGCGCGTTCCACCGGTGCGCGCCTCCGGCCGGACGCGGCGGGGGCCTGGGCCCCTGGATGTCCGGCGCCGGCGCATGCGCTCTTGCCGGCCGCGCTCCGCCGAGTCAGCGTCCTCCTGGGCGAGCCGCTCGGCGAGGGCATCGGATGAGGTGACGGGCTGCTGCATAGCGAGCAGCTCGTTCTTGGCCGAGGAGGTCGCCTAGCGGCGGCCGGCCCGCCGGTGGCCTCGTGCTCCTTCGTCACGTGCGTGAGGTCGGCGAGGCGCTCCTCGATGGCGGCGTTGATGTTCGCCAGCGCGAGGTCCTCCTCGTGGACGGGTGATGGCGTGTAACTCACACGTTCGTTGGGAACCCCAAGAGGAAGGTATGATGCGCACAGTAGCAAGTTTTCCCTCAGAAAGAAACCAAGGTTTAATCGAACCAGTAGGAGCCAAGAAGCACGTTGAAGGTTGATGGTCGCGAAATGTGATGCGGCGCAACACCAGGGATTCCGGCGCCAACGTGGAACCTGCACAACACAACCAAGTACTTTGTCCCAACGAAACAGTGAGGTTGTCAATCTCACCGGCTTGCTGTAACAAAGGATTAAAAGTATCGAGTGGAAGATGTTTGCAAAGAAAATAGTAAAACACAATTGCAGTAGATTGAATGCTATGTAAAGAATAGGACCGGGGTCCACAGTTCACTAGAGGTGTCTCTCCCATAAGATAAAAGCATGTTGGGTGAACAAATTACAGTCGGGCAATTGACAAATAGAGAAAGGCATAACAATGCATATACATGATATGATAAATATAGTGAGATTTAATTGGGCATTACGACAAAGTACATAGACCGCCATCCAACTGCATCTATGCCTAAAAAGTCCACCTTCGGTTATCATCCGAACCCCATTCAGTATTAAGTTGCTAAGCAACAGACAATTGCATTAAGTATGGTGCGTAATGTAATCGACAACTACATCCTTAGACATAGAATCAATGTTTTATCCCTAGTGGCAACATCACATCCACAACCTTAGAACTTTGTCACTGTCCCAGATTTAATGGAGCCATGAACCCACTATCGAGCATAAATACTCCCTCTTGGAGTTAAGAGTACAAACTTGGCCGAGCCTCTACTAATAACGGAGAGCATGCAAGATCATAAACAACACATAAACAATAGATTGATAATCACCATAACATAGTACTCTCTATCCATCGGATCCCGACAAACACAACATATAGAATTACATATAGATGATCTTGATCATGTTAGGCAGCTCACAAGATCCAACAATGAAGCACAACAAGGAGAAGACGACCATCTAGCTACTGCTATGGACCCATGGTCCGGGGTGAACTACTCACTCATCACTCCGGAGGCGACCATGGCGGTGTAGAGTCCTCGGGAGATGAATCCCCTCTCCGGCAGGGTGCCGAGGCGATCTCCCGAATCCCCGAGATGGGATTCGGCGGCGTCTCTGGAAGGTTTTCCGTATCGTGGCTCTCACCGGGGGTTTCGCGATGGAGGCTTTAAGTAGGCGAAAGGGCAACGCGAGGGCCACACGAGGTGCCCAGGGCAGGCGGCGCGGCCAGGGCTGGGCCGCGCCGCCCTATCCCTGGCTGCCTCGTGGCCCCACTTCGTCATCTCTTCGGTCTTGGAAGCTTCGTGCAAAAATAGGACCCTGGCGAAAGTTTCGTCCAATTCCGAGAATATTTCCTTACTAGGATTTCTGAAACCAAAAACAGCAGAAAACTCTTCGGCATCTTGTTAATAGGTTAGTTCCAGAAAATGCATAAATATGACATATAATGTGCATAAAACATGTAGGTATCATCAATAAAGTAGCATGGAACATAAGAAATTATCGATACGTTGGAGACGTATCAGCATCCCCAAGCTTAGTTCTGCTCGTCCCGAGCAGGTAAAACGATAACAAAGATAATTTCTGAAGTGACATGCCATCATAATCTTGATCATACTATTTGTAAACATATGTAATGAATGCAGCGATCAAAACAAAGGTAATGACATGAGTAAACAAGTGAATCATATAGCAAAGACTTTTCATGAATAGTACTTCAAGACAAGCATCAATAAGTCTTGCATAAGAGTTAACTCATAAAGCAATAAATCAAAGTAAAGGTATTGAAGCAACACAAAGGAAGATTAAGTTCCGCGGTTGCTTTCAACTTATAACATGTATATCTCATGGATATTGTCAACATAAAGTAATATAACAAGTGCAATATGCAAGTATGTAGGAATCAATGCACAGTTCACACAAGTGTTTGCTTCTTAAGTTGGAAGGAGATAGGTGAACTGACTCAACAATAAAAGTAAAAGAATGGTCCTTCTAAGAGGAAAGCATCGATTTTATTTGTGCTAGAGCTTTTATTTTGAAAACATGAAACAATTTTGTCAACGGTAGTAATAAAGCATATGAGTTATGTAAATTATATCTTACAAGTTGCAAGCCTCATGCATAGTATACTAATAGTGTCCGCACCTTGTCCTACTTAGCTTGGACTACGGATCTTTGCATGCCATGTTTCAACCAAGTGTCACAAAGGGGTACCTCCATGCCGCTGTACAAAGGTCTAAGGAGAATGCTCGCATTTTGGATTTCTCGCTTTTGATTATTCTCAACTTAGACATCCATACCGGGACAACATGGACAACAGATAATGGACTCCTCTTAAATGCATAAGCATGTAGCAATGATTATTATTCTCATATGAGATTGAGGATATATGTCCAACTGAAACTTCCACCATGATTCATGGCTTTAGTTAGCGGCCCAATGTTCTTCTCTAACAATTTTGCATGCTCCAACCACTAAAATGATAGATCCTTCAGACAAGACGGACATGCATAGCAACTCACATGATATTCAACAATAGTTGATGGCGTTCCCCAGAAGCATGGTTATCGCACAACAAGCAACTTAATAAAATATAAAGTGCATAAGTACATATTCAATACTACGATAGTTTTTAAGGCTATTTTGTCCCATGAGCTATATATTGCAAAGGTGAATGATGGAATTTTAAAGGTAGCACTCAAGCAATTTACTTTGGAATGGCGGAGAAATACCATGTAGTAGGTAGGTATGGTGGACACAAATGGCATAGTAGTTGGCTCAAGGATTTTGGATGCATGAGAAGTATTCCCTCTCGATACAAGGTTTAGGCTAGCAAGGTTATTTGAAGCAAACTCAAGGATAAACAGGTGCAGCAAAACTCACATAAAAGACATATTGTAAACGTTATAAGACTCTATACCGTCTTCCTTATTGTTCAAAACTCAATACTAGATATTATCTAGACCTTAGAGAGACCAAATATGCAAATCAAATTTTAGCAAGCTCTATGTATTTCTTCATTAATGAGTGCAAAGCATATGATGCAAGAGCTTAAACATGAGCACAACAATTGCCAAGTATCACATTATCCAAGACATTTTAGAATTACTACATGTAGCATTTTCCAATTTCAACCATATAACAATTTTAACGAAGAAGAAACTTCGCCATGAACATTATGAGTAAAGCCTAAGGACCTATGTGTCCATATGCAACAGCGGAGCGTGTCTCTCTCCCACAAAGTGAATGCTAGGATCCATCTTATTCAAACAAAAACAAAAACAAAAACAAACCGACGCTCCAAGTAAAGAACACAAGATGTGATTGAATAAAAATATAGTTTCGGGGAGGAACCTGATGATGTTGTCGATGAAGAAGGGATGCCTTGGGCATCCCCAAGCTTAGACGCTTGAGTCTTCTTAAAATATGCAGGGGTGAACCACGGAGGCATCCCCAAGCTTAGAGCTTTCACTCCTCGTGATCATAGTATATCATTCTCCTCTCTTGACCCTTGAAAACTTCCTTCACACCAAACTTCAAGCAAACTCATTAGAGGGTTAGTGCACAATTAATAATTCACACATTCAGAGGTGACACAATCATTCTTTACAATTCTGGACATTGCATAATGCTACTGGACATTAGTGGATCAAAGAAATAAATCCAACATAGCAAAAGAGGCAATGCGAAATAAAAGGCAGAATCTGTCAAAAACAGAACAGTCGTAAAGACGAATTTAAAGCTGGCACCAGACTTGCTCAAATGGAAAAACTCAAAACTAATGAAAGTTGCGTACATATCTGAGGATCACGCTCGTAAATTGGCAGATTTTTTCGAATTTTCTACAGAGAACTGTGCCCAGATTCGTGACAGACAGCAATGCTGTTTCTGCGCAGCGATCCCAAATATAACATCAACCTTGACATAGAAACTTTACTTGGCACAAAAACATGATAAGGAGAGGTTGCTACAGTAGTAAACAACTTCCAAGACTCAACAAAACAAAAATTGCTGTAGTAAAATAAACACATGAGTTATCTCCCAAGAAGTTCTTTCTTTATAGCCATTAAGATGGGCTCAGTAATTTTAATGATACTCTCGCAAGAAATAAGCGTTGAAGCAAGAAGCAAATTTAAAACACATTTAAGCCTAACCCACTTCCTATGAAAAGGAATCTTGTACACAAATAGATTCATGAAGAACAAAGTGGCAAGCATAGAAAAGCAACACAAGTGCAATTTCAAGATTCTCAACATAAAGAGGGGAAACTTAATATTATTAAGATGCATATAACCATGTTCCCTCTCTCATAATAACTTTCAGTAGCATCATGAACAAACTCAACAATATAACTATCACATAAAGCATTCTTGTCATGAGCCACATGCATAAAAAATTTACTCTCCACATAAGCATAATCAATTTTATTAGTTGTAGTGGGAGCAAATTCAATAAAATAGCTATCATTATTATTCTCATCACCATAATCATCATACATAGGAGGCATATTGTAATCATAATTAACTTTCTCCTCAATAGTAGGTGGACTGAAAATATCATATTCATCATTGCAAGCATCATATATAGGAGGTAAAGTATAATCAAAGTAAATTTTCTCCTCCATGCTTGGGGGACTAAAAATATCATGCTCCTCAAAACCAGCTTCCCCAAGCTTAAATTCTTCCATAGCTTTAGCAATAATGGTGTTCAAAGAGTTCATGCTAATAACATTGCTACAACTATTTTCCAAACAAAGTTCCATGGGTTTTTTAATTTTCTCTTCAAACACATCATGTCCTAATTCAAGATAAAGTTCATAAAGATCTCTAATTTTTTTGTTGTTTTCCATTAAGCCTAACTAATAAAAACAAGTACAGAGCTAGACATGATAACAAAATAAATTAAATGCAAGTAACTAATTTTTTGTGTTTTTGATATAGAGAACAAGACAGTAAATAAAGTAAAACTAGCAACTAATTTTTGTGTGTTTTGTTTAGGTGCAGCAAACAAAGTAGTAAATAAAATAAAGCAAGACAAAAACAAAGTAAAGAGATTGAGAAGTGGAGACTCCTTGCAGCGTGTCTTGATCTCCCCGGCAACGGCGCCAGAAAAAGAGCTTGATGGCATGTAACTCACACGTTCGTTGGGAACCCCAAGAGGAAGGTATGATGCGCACAGCAAGTTTTCCCTCGAAAGAAACCAAGGTTTAATCGAACCAGTGGGAGCCAAGAAGCACGTTGAAGGTTGATGGTCGCGAAATGTGATGCGGCGCAACACCAGGGATTCCGGCGCCAACGTGGAACCGCACAACACAACCCAAGTACTTTGTCCCAACGAACAGTGAGGTTGTCAATCTCACCGGCTTGCTGTAACAAAGGATTAAAAGTATCGAGTGGAAGATGTTTGCAAAGAAAATAGTAAAACACAATTGCAGATTGAATGCTATGTAAAGAATAGGACCGGGGTCCACAGTTCACTAGAGGTGTCTCTCCCATAAGATAAAAGCATGTTGGGTGAATAAATTACGGTCGGGCAATTGACAAATAGAGAAAGGCATAACAATGCATATACATGATATGATAAATATAGTGAGATTTAATTGGGCATTACGACAAAGTACATAGACCGCCATCCATGCATCTATGCCTAAAAGTCCACCTTCAGGTTATCATCCGAACCCCATTCAGTATTAAGTTGCTAAGCAACAGACAATTGCATTAAGTATGGTGCGTAATGTAATCGACAACTACATCCTTAGACATAGAATCAATGTTTTATCCCTAGTGGCAACATCACATCCACAACCTTAGAACTTTGTCACTGTCCCAGATTTAATGGAGGCATGAACCCACTATCGAGCATAAATACTCCCTCTTGGAGTTAAGAGTACAAACTTGGCCAGAGCCTCTACTAATAACGGAGAGCATGCAAGATCATAAACAACACATAAACAATAGATTGATAATCACCATAACATAGTACTCTCTATCCATCGGATCCCGACAAACACAACATATAGAATTACATATAGATGATCTTGATCATGTTAGGCAGCTCACAAGATCCAACAATGAAGCACAACAAGGAGAAGACGACCATCTAGCTACTGCTATGGACCCATGGTCAGGGTGAACTACTCACTCATCACTCCGGAGGCGACCATGGCGGTGTAGAGTCCTCCGGAGATGAATCCCCTCTCCGGCGGGGTGCCGGCGATCTCTGAATCCCCGAGATGGGATTCGCGGCGGCGCGTCTGGAAGGTTTTCCGTATCGTGGCTCTGTGGGGGTTTTGCGACGGAGGCTTTAAGTAGGCGAAAGGGCAGCGAGGGCCACACGAGGTGCCCGGGGGCAGGCCGGCGCGGCCGGGCCTGGGCCGCGCCGCCCTATCCCCTGGCTGCCTCGTGGCCCCACCGTTATCTCTTCGGTCTTGGAAGCTTCGTGCAAAAATAGGACCCGGGCGAAAGTTTCGTCCAATTCCGAGAATATTTCCTTACTAGGATTTCTGAAACCAAAAACAAGAAAACAGCAACGGCTCTTCGGCATCTTGTTAATAGGTTAGTTCCAGAAAATGCATAAATATGACATATAATGTGCATAAAACATGTAGGTATCATCAATAAAGTAGCATGGAACATAAGAAATTATCGATACGTTGGAGACGTATCAACGGGCTCCTCCGCGGCGGCCGCACCCTCCTCCGCGGCCTTGTACCAGCCGTCCGCGGTCTCGTGCCAGCCCTCCACGGCCGCCTCCGCCATCTCCGCATCGCCGGCCTTCTTTGCCGCCGCCTCGGCAGCGACGTGGAGCGCCTCGTCGTCGGCGACCCACCGCGAGTCCGCGCGCTCCTCCTCCTCCGTCCGCGGAACCGGCCCGGGCGGCGAGGAGAGCTTGGCCCACGTGGTCTGCGGGTGCGAGGCATGGCGCCGGAGAAGGTGGAGGGGAGAGGAAGGTGATGCGGGCTGTGTGAGACCGCCGCCGTCTTTTATAGCCGGCGGCCTGGCGGGAAACTTGGGCGCGCGCGCCAATGGCGTTTTCGCGCGCGCGGGAACCCTGGTGCGCGCGGGAACTTTCCCGCGCGTTCCACCGCCCGCCATGGCTGTCCCGTCGAGGCCTGCCATGGCGCAGCGCCGCAAGGAAGACGAACCACGTGGCGTCTCTTTGGGTCGCCACGTTGGGCGCCGCGTGCGACCCAAACGGACATGCGGACGCGGGCCGCTGTCCGCGTGTCCGCGCGGCCACCCAAACGGCCCAAAACGGACGGCCCATCGCGTCCGTTTGGGTCGCCCGGTTAGAGATGCCCTTATCCTCCATTTCGGGAAAAAAAACCCGACTGACACATTGTTTCTACACCCAATACAAGTGGGGTGGATAAACATAATATGATGAAAATATAACATATAAATATATAGAAATACTGCATACTTACAATAATTGAACAAGCTTAATAATAAACACAAACTAACAGTAAATACGTCAACGTGTTCTCCCACACAAAAATCGTCAACGTGAAAAGAAACTGTGAACACCAGAGACTTGACATATACTGCGCTATAGCCAGTGCGACATGAAGAGCCAAGCCACAGGAAGACGCGCCACAGTGCTTATGGGGAGGCGCCTATGCTGAAGGGGGCGGTGCCAAGAACGGCATCGGCACGTTCACGCTGGGGATGAAAGGCATCGGCGGCAGCGTCACCTTGGGCAAGACGATGGAGGGCATCGGCGGCAGCGTAACCTTGGGCACAACAATGGTGGGCATCGGCGCCATCGTCATCGTGGGCACGACGATGGCGGGCATAGGCGGCAGCGCCAACTTCGGCGCGACGATGGTAGGCACTGGCGGCAGTGTCACCTGCGGAACAGTTGGGACGGTGACGGCAGGCACGGCTGGCATGGGCGGCAATGTCACCTGCGGCACGGTGGGTACGGTGACGGCGGGCACGGATGGCATGGGCGGCAGTGTCGCCTGTGGCACGGTCACCGCGGGCATGGCCGGCACTGGCGGCAGTGTCGCCTGCGGCACGGTTGGCACGGTCACCGTGGGCACGGCAGGCATAGGCGGCAGTGTTGCCTGCGGCATGGTTGGCACGGTGACCGCGGGCACGGCCGGCACCGGTGGCAGAGTCGGCAAAGTCCGCGCGGCCGGCAAAGGAACAGAAGCAGCAGGAGCAGCCGCCGGGGTGGTATCCGCCAAGTTTCGTGCGCCATGGCACGTGTGGCCGGCGAGGAGCGTGCATGCCATGATCATGGCCAACAAGCTCGCATTGGAAGCCATTGCTCGGTACCCCAGCTAACAAGTTTCTTGGAGACCGTTTACTGTCGTGTCTGGCTACTTGTGTGACTGCAAGGCTGCTTGGATGCTGAAACATGGGTCAATCACAGGCATTATATATCCCGGACAAACCTGGTTAGATTGGTTGTTGGGCAGACTCTACATGGAGGCCAACACAGCTTTCTCACCTGCCTGCAGATCAACAAGCTGCGGCGACCGGAAAATGGATGCACCTGCATGGTTCGAATTTCATGCGGGTAGGTGGTGGTAGCGCTGCTTTGCTGTTCCTCCTTTCCAAGTGCTGCTTCAAGGTGACAACGTTTCTGCAGCCTGCAAAGCCTCTTTTGACCGTGGATTGCTATTTTCGCTGCTGTAAAGATAAATGTAAGCATCTAAGGATTACTCAAAAGTTAATATTTTCTATGTTTAATTAGTTTATACACAAAAACATGCATAATTACAATCCTAAATCAATATCAATAGATTTATCATAAAGTATATTTTCTTAACATTATAGATGTAGATTTTTTTTCTCTAGATATTTGACCAAAGTTAGTACGGTTTGACTGTAATCTAACCCTTAGGTGCCTTATATTTTAGGACGGAGGAAGTAACAAATAATCCCTTTACCATTTAATATGTAAATCAAGCGAGGTAGTGTTAGCTTAAGAGACCAATTCATTTTCTTGTCCTCCCACAGAAGACACTCATACTTAGTTCATTTGCTTTCGAGTCCATCTCGAGCTGCTCACAAATCTCGAGTTTTTCCTGTAGCCCCAGTCCTGCGGTTGGTTATCTGATTTAAGATATTTTCTTTATCATGCATGGTATACCGTATACACTATTTTATCGGGCATATTACAACGAATTTCAGGTTCACCCTTTCTTATATTTTTTTTCTACTGTTCTAACTCATTGAATTACATGGTTGGGGCGTTAAGGCACGAGCGAAACCACTAATCAAGTGAAGTTAGCTGCCAAAACTAAATGTAGCCATTTAATATGTAATGGTCTTATCATGTAATGCTAATTTATTTTATGGGTACTCTCTCCATCCACAAAAGAGTGTACTTCCAGCTTTCTTTTTAGAGCCAAACTTTGACCAAATTTTCCCAAAAATATAATATTATTTATGAAACAAAATAGTTACATGGTTAGAATAATTTTATCATGAATCTGATGATACTAACTTTGTGTCATAAATGTTGGTATCCTTTTTATATAAACATGGGCAAACTTTAAAAACATTAGCATTCCAAATTTTTGTGGAACTACACTCTTTCGTGGACAAATAAAGTATGCCCAACCTGAGTTAACTAAGATTTATAGGTTTTTTTTTACATGACTAAGATTTATTGTTAAATCTCTGTAGTATCACGTCACCTAAGTGTCAGTAGCATCCCAATTGCAACTCATGTGAGCGCATGTGCAACTCACATGCCAATAAGAATCACAATACAAATCTAGTACATGTATATTTTTCTCAGTATCAACCCAAGTACAACTCACATACACCACGAATTATAACACACTCCAAGGGTTCAGAATTTGGCCAAGATTTACTTAGTTAATCGCCTAAAAATTGGCAAAGCGTTCTTTGCATACAAAAATCTGGTAGTGTCTTGACCAAAAGTCCAAAACTAACTACTACTGCAGCAAAATGTTAAGAAACCAGTATCTAGAATACCTAAAAAGCAACTAGCTACATAGATGAAGAGAACTACAAAAGAGCTCACTCTTAACACATTATTTAGGTTATTTTTGATAAAGAATTATAATTCAATAGTTTGTATCAATGCAATACAACCAAACGAGTTACACCTGGTATTTGCTTAATTTAGATGCACACAAAGTAAAAACCTGAAATAAAAAGTTTAACGTAAGTTCTTGACATGCGACATAAAGAATAAAGCAGCCTAAAGCGGCGATGTGCCAATGCGTAGATTACACCGCCATCCGTAATGTGAGAAATATCCTTGGCTGCTTGCTCTACTTGGTAGCATGTCGCCATGAAGAGTTTCTTATGATCAGATTGCTACAAGTGGCTCCAAGTGCATACCTAGCGTGTGTACGAGTAGAGACCTACAACATAGAGGGAAATTTCTGTTGCATAAAAAGCAACATCGTTCATGCAGAAGTACAATGACCAACATAAAGCTATCGCTCCCACGAGGATATATATATATTTTATAACATGGTGGAATTCCCCGTATCCAAATTGCCAATCAAGCTTGTAACAAACCGTTGTTGATATAAATTCGATACAACCTTAATAATTGACCAAGCTACACGAGCAAATATACATTCAAAACACATGTTCATAATGGCAAAATTATATTATTTTTACAACAATGTCAAGATGACGTCCCATGTTAGGTACCAATTTTTAGTGGGATCTCGATCTTTCAAATTTTCTTCTTATTAATTAGCGCATCCACTTAGACTAGCGCCTCATACATAGACTTGACCGAAAATATACCATTATTTTGCAAATTCCATCAATACACGACATATCCAGGCGCCAAAACCACCATATTAAGGTGCACTATTAATGCACTCCAAGCTAACAACTGATTCCCAATTAAATCACAATTTTTTCGATAAATGTCACTTCATTACTTAATTTTTTTAAGCATTACATCTGATCTCTGCATAATTTTTATGTACACAGACGCTCAAATCCAGACGTATCAACATAAAAGTAAAAGGTGCAACACAAGTAACTAACTCAAAAACTGCATAGGCTCCTATGGTGATGGATGACCAATCCGTAAAATGTGCTAACGTCCATGTTGGGTAAAAATATCTCTCGTCGTGTCCTCCGACCATGACCCATGTGACAACCGTATAACTACACCCATAGAAGATTGATGACAAAAATAAACATTAACAACTAGCGAACTCTTACGACTACAATATTTTGCCATTTTGTGGTTTATCATGTTAATTGTCATAAATGAATTTACCCCTAATTATTTATTCATGATTATATCTCCTCTGTGTTTTTCCTTTGCTCCTTATAGAAAAATATGGACCCATATCATGGATCTCACGGCTTTGGGACAACCAACCACAACCAAGTACATGCCTTGTATACCTACCAAGCAAATCTCAGAATTTATCATAATATTTACCATGACCTTGATCTGTGTACAATAATCGTGCATATATAGAGATTGAGGAGAAGCACGCCCAACAAGTTAAGCCCGAATAACATTGCCAAGTTATATGTATCAACATTGATTGATCGACGCATGTTGTGGTATAGGTAACATATGTAGGCCTGAGAACCATCGGTAATCTAGACACAATAGCGTCGTGATCATTCATAATTTTCAATTTTGACAAAGCTACTCACATGATCTCGGAAAGAGCAAGATCCCTGTAGTGTGCCATGATCATTTGGAGAACTTCTTTGGATTCTTGGTGTTAATGTTACAAGGCATCACTAATATGGTGTCAGACGAAGCGTTTGCTCACCGAGAGGCGTTACAGGTTGCACCTCAGATGCAGAGATGAAGTTTTTTGGCCGCACCCGACTATCTTGGCATGAAGCAATATCGCAACACCAATGCACAGTCAGGTGGTAGCAAAGTATAGAGCTAATTGTCTCTAGCGATTAGTCGCCACCTATTGCTTCTAGCACAAATCAATGAAAATAAAAGTTTTTCCATAAAAGACTATATGTATGTGCTTGATTTTTTACAATTTTCTCAAACTTATAATTTATAAATGTGTCTCCTTGGGCAATTTGAAAATCAGGATCATAAGTACCTAGAACCAGACACGTATTTCCGAAAATTACATGCTTGTACGGTGGTGTTTACCACGGAAGATGAGACTATGAAGAAATTTATTGTAATTGGAATCTTTGATTTAATTTGATGCAGAAAGTATTAGTTATATGCGGTATTCTGTCTTCATGCGTACTCACCAATGGCATCTTAAAATTTAAAACACTTAATGCTACGTTTGCCAGTGAGATGATTTATATGCTGTTTTGCCAATGGTGTCAAACAAATAATGAGTTCTTGACCATGAAATTTGTTTAGCACGTCGCAGTTTACCAACCACAAACTGAGATTAACCTAGGCTTGCAAGAAAAAGATTACATAAACACGATCTGCACGGTAGATTTTACATGAATTTCTCGCCAACCACATGGTAGCTCCGCGGGCTCATTACTGGGTGTTAGAAAAGAAAACATGGATGTGCTGACTAGTTTGCGTGGTGACTTTCGTATAAAGCTCCGTATCCGCAACAAAGTCGAGAATTTCACATAGAGTCTAGTCGCCGTGTATGGAGAAGCCCAAGATGAATATAAAGTTGTATCCACAGTGAGTTGGGTAACTTGGCAAAAGAAAATTCATATCATATTATTATAGGATGGGGTTTTAATTTTATAAGATTTACACATGAGAAGAATAAAGGTAGATTTGAAACCGTTGATATTTCTTATTTAGTGTTTTGATTGGTGGTCTTGATTTAAGAGACGTAGTTCACTTGAGCGAATAGCCTCCCGGATCCAACATACGGGGAATCGAAACGTGTGATCATGGATACCGATTGGGAATCCAAATTCTCAATGGCTTTAATATGGGCCCTTGCACATATAAATGCAATGTCAGATCATTCTCCTATACTAATAACCATGGGAATCGTCTGGACCACAATGTAAGTGCCCAATTCAAGTTCTGCGTGGTATCTTCTTCGAGGTGTAATTCTTACTAAAGACAACCTTGCAAAACAAAATTGGCATCGAAGCAAAACATGTGTAGGCTAAGACGTGTATTCTTCCCGTGCAAATTTGTTAGATCTATATGATCAGTCATCCAGATAGGTTCTACCTTATATTCATCACGCAACGTTGCAAATATATTTGGAAATTTTCTAAATGTTGATCATAGGTTTAAACTATGTACTAGAAATGATAAGGTTTTAAATGATAAAAAATCTTCTCAGATGCAGGTTATCTACCGATGCACATCTACACTATGTTCATGATCATCTGTACAATGTGTGGAGCATCATAACCTGTTTATGGAAGCATCTACACGGTTGGAGGACATGGCGAGAGATATTTTTTTATCCAACATGGATAACAACGTAATCTCACTATAGGCGTCTTTGGAGTTTCTAAGATGATTACTTTCATTGCCCATTTTATTTTTCTGTTGATACATTTGAATTTAGTCGGGTGTGTGCATCTTAGTTATTTAGAGGCCGGGTATAATGTTTAAAAGTAAAAGTAATTTTCCCTCCGTATATAAATAAATGTCTAAAGTTTCTTTAAATTTAGATGTATTTAGATAGTAAGTAGCGTTTAGATACATCCAGATTTAGATAAATTTCACACATCTATTTATAAATAGACAGAGGTTGTACACCAGACAAAAAAAAAAACAGGAGTGCAATGGAACGATCCTCAACAGTCAACACACACATATAAAAAAAAAACAGTCAACACACACTACCAGTACAGTACAGAAAAGGTGCGAACAACGGATACATCACATGTAAACCACAGAGCTTGCATGTAAGCAAATATGCCCCATGGTAACGGAGCGATCTAGCCACTCTCGCATCAAGGCCGCCCGGTCGTCGATACGGCCCACGCACCACCGCGTGAGCGCGCCTACGCTGACGGGGGAGGCGCCGCGAACGGCGTAGGCATGTTCACATTCGGGACGAAAGGCATCGGCGGCAGAGTCACCTTGGGCACAACGATGGAGGGCATAGGCGCCATGGTCACCTTGGGCACAACAATGGTGGGAATCGTCGGCAGCGTCACCTTGGGGACGACGATGGCGGGCATCGGCGCCATGGTCACCTTGGGCATGGGCGGCAGCACTGCCTTAGGCACGACAATAGACGGCATGGGCGGCAGCGTCACTTGCGGAACGGTTGGCAGGGTGACCGACGGCATGGGCGGCATCAGGGTGACCGTATCTCCGGGAACGGCAGGCAGGGTCGGCACTGCCGGGAGTGCGGGGACGGCGCTGGCTGCCGGAGCGGCAGCTGCCGGGGTCGTGTCGGCCAGGTGGCGAGCGGCGTGGCAGGTAGTGCCGGCGAGGAGGAGGGCGCACGCCATGACCATGGCCAACATGTTCCCGTTGGAAGCCATAGCTAGAGCTGGCTAGGTACTAGTGGTCGTGATGGTTTTCTCTCGTGTGTGAGAGGTGATTGTAAGACAGCTTCTGCTCTGTTGCGATGTAGGAACATGGATCAATGCTTGGCAATTTATAGTCCAAGGTGAGGGTGCTATTAGGTTGGTTGTTGGGCAGATGCGGAATGTTTGCACATCGTCGATCCAAAAAGAAAAGTGCTTGGCGTGATCGAGACAGGCAATGCCTGCAACCTTCTGTGTTTAAGCGAGGAGCTGGCTATGCAGCGTCAATTAGCTCAACCGTTCGTGTCACCATTTCTCAACTTTCTGTGTTTCGCGAAGGTGTACGGACAGAGTGAGTTGACTGACAGTACGGTATTATTGTACGTACTATATCTTTGCCATATAGTTTGGGTATCTGTTATTAGAACTACTACTGTATTTTTGCCATAGAGTAGTACTCTACTGTGTTTGGAGTATTTTTTTTTTCCTTCACAGGGTATTTGCAAATAAGATGATAAACTGAATCAGTAGGTACCAAATGACCAAACAAATCATGTTCTTCCGAGTTGGGATAAGACACTGTGCTCTATTAATTTTTAATACAAGATTGTATGGAGTTTTTTCCTTTCTTGTAGAGTATAAAAGAGATGTGTTGCATCATCTCTATGTTAGAACGTGATGCCCATGTGAATGCTTATTAAACACATATTAAAGTTCCACCAATATTATCTCGTTGATAAATTGTATAATAGTGGAATCATAGAATTCCACTGCACGTTACTGATCGATCACTATGGACGTTATTAGTTGCATGCATCCGGCCCAATCAGTGCCACCAGTTGTAGAATTGAGCTGTTCCGAGAGAAGGCTTGGAGCCTGCACCACACAAACTTTAAGCACTCTTTAGGCAGGCCAGCTACGAATGGTCCATTTGACCATTTTCATGGAGTCAGACTAGAGAGCAGAGTGACTGCGCCTATTACATACATAGTTTAAAAGATTGGACCGGTGAGTGAGTCGATGAGGCGACTCGTTCACTGGTGGTCGGATCGCCGGTTCATTCGGTTCGATGATGACAAAAAACATTATTTTTAATTAAAATTTAAGAAAATATCTAAACAAAATAACGATAAAAGTTACATATAGAATATATTTTAATATGTAATCACAAAATAGTGTGACTCCTAGAGGTATTGGCTGGATATTAGACGCTGCTATTTCTTCCTAGTTGAAGGTCATGAGTTCCTCATAAGGCTTTTTTCATGGTTTTTTTATTGTTTGGACTTTTGCCTCTTAAAAAACTGATGAAGTCGTCGATTTAGGATTTTTCGAACCACCGAACTGGTTCGGTTTTTAAAACTAAGACTAAATGGCTTACTTGTCCCTCGTGGTGTTGAGGATCATAAACAAGACCTCTCACTTACATGTTCCTTGCGGGGGTTATCTCAGTAAATGATAGATTTTTCGCTCATGGACCGGCAAGTACCTATCCATGGTACACTAAAATAAATAATAACCTTCTATTTTGGTTCGCCCAAAGACCTACAAGAGTTTACACTTGTGTTAAAAATGTGTCTATTATTACTCATGCGTGTACCAAAATTGCCACCACACTAGAAAAAGGTTGTAGACGGGTCCGGCCCAATTGACCCAACTCATTGTTCTATGTGTCACATCTCGATAAACAGGCATGGGAAACAGAGTTCGGGTCACTTCTTTTCAGATTTCCCCATAGTTCCAAAATTTCCATCATACAAGAAAAAGCCGAAAAGAAGTGGGCCTTCGTGGTCGTTCTTGGGCGCGAGCAGGGGAAAATTGCTTGGCATTCCCGCTCTCTCGCCGATCCTGCCTCGGGAAAGGGAGGAAGCAAGCTCTGGTGATGGCCAGTGAAGAAAAGAGCGGCAGGGCCGGCACCCCTCCGCCCACTCTGATAGATCCCTACACCACGCTCTCGCTGGCTGGCTGGCTCCTCCGCTCCACTTGGACGACGCCGTCCACTCCACTGGATTGCAGTGAACGCTGCCAAACTGAACTGAGTTGTTGTTGTTTGCTAAACCGAATTATAGCGTGTTAGTGTGGTTTACACCCTTGTAACATTATAGTTTTACAGAACGACTGCTATTTTGTTGTACTAACACACTGTTTTGCTGCTGAACCTGAACCGTGTCCCTTCTTGCTGCTGTTTTGTTTAAAAATCATGTATCCGATCGTTGCTATGGAAGCCACTATCTAAATTTCAATTGTTTTTCTCAAGTGCAATACAGTTAACTGAATTTGTTGTTTTTCTGTAGTGGTTTCCCCTAGAGGCTGACGACTAGGGAAGGACATATAACCTAAAAACCGAATCACCGAGCCAATTTAACTTGGACCGAATCCGAAGTGACCAAAACTAATTTATTCGGTGTTGCGCTCGGTTAACAGATTTGCAAAACCAAAATAGGTGGCTTCGGTCTCCTAGCACTTGGTCTACGGGGCAGACTTAACAACCGACGCCCACCGTGAACTCCACCCGCAGACATCGCAGAAGGCTAATGATTTGTTAATTCGGCCAACCCAGTCCTATGCTCCCGGTAAGGTATCCCCAGCCCACCCCGTATGTCCAATCCAAGCCCATAAAAACAAGAAATATGTCCTAGGCTAGCCTAGACGAACAATATTCGGTCTATTTGGAGCAAACCGATTTCTCAGGCATCGATTGCTTGGTTAGTAAAAATCATGTTGACCAATCGATTCCTATTTTGTAAATACCGAAAGGCTGCCTTGTGGAGACTCTCCCTTATGGAGGTTCTCCCTTGAGGATTTTTTTGCCTTGTACGGGGTTTTGTCCACATCCATACACCAAAATATTGCAGCACTCTCGATGTTGGCGCAATGTCGTGGACGACAAACTGCTGACAGATTGGACCGTCATATGCATAGATACCGACAGAAGGTCGCCCCTTTTCGATCCTAAGGATCAAGGTTGAGATATATCCTTGGGGTTGGGAGAGGGATGTACAACTAGCTACAGGGATCACCACGTTCAAAATCTGCACTAAGCCATCCGCAAACTATTCGGCGAGTTCATATCTAAATTCATCTGTTCTTGCATCTTCATAGACAGATCTTGGGTGTTACATGTAGGCTGATTTTTTTTTTCCATGCATGAACCCTGACACTATGATTGCCGAGGATGAGCCACGACACCTCCTAGGTAAGTAGGGAATAATGTAAGAAAAGGGCAACAAGGTGTTAAATTATTTAGGGTTTAAATTCGGCTTGATTTTTAAATAACCATCATTTGTATTATAAAGCCCAAAAATCATATCAAATTTACAAAAACCCTAAAAAAATCTTTAATAAATCAGGGCTCATAACCGCCAGGCGAACCTTCTACGGGGCAAAAACCTCACTAGCTATGTTGAAATCAACTTCCTAAGATAGATTTAAACTTGCATTAGAAAGCTACACCCTATGCCTTTCCAATGCTAGGTTTATCGATTACACGTAACACTTCATTTATAGAAATCTTGGTAAAAATATTTCAACCTTCTCTTTGCAGTTTTTTCCTCTCCATTTTCTTATAAACAGTCTCATTGACAAGGTGAATTCCTAAACACCACCAAAATCATGACATTAAGAATTAATAAAATTATTCATGTGGCCTAGTTTTCCGTGATCCAACAACTAATTGGCTGCAAATTTATAAATGAAAATTTGTATACCAAATAATGGTTGATAAATATGTCATTTTTATGCACATGCGATAGGAATTATATGAATTTTTTGTAATAACCGTAGTTGAATCCAAGATAGAGGAAACAATAACTATATAACGCTACAAGATTTCATGAAACATATATCTAGCACACTATGTTTTGAAGGTGGCTGTATTTTCTAGTTTTATGTGGAAATAACAAGAACAACTGATGTTTTATCTACATAGAGGAATGACTTCATGAGTAATGGCTATATATATATACTTATCCCACACAAATCATAAAGTAAAAGACAAGCGATAGTTCTTTTGGTGAGAAATTCTTTACACATAAATTGAAACTTTAAGTATAGAATAGTCTAGAATTGAGGAGACGCATATTTGTTAACCATATATAGAATCTGCTGGATAGTGCACACTGTAAAATCCATGCATCAAACTGGTGATCGGACGACTAATATTGAAATTATTGTTTTACAGAATGACTGCTATTTTGTTGTACTAACACACTGTTTTGCTGCTGAACCGAACCGTGTCCGTTCTTGCTGCTGTTTTGCTTAAAAATCATGTATCCGATCGTTGCTATGGAAGCCACTATCTATATTTCAATTGTTTTGCTCAAGTGCAACATAGTTAACTGAATTGTTGTTTTTCTGTAGTGGTTTCCCCTAGAGGCTGACGGCTAGGGAAGGACATATAACCTAAAAACCGAATCACCGAACCAATTTAACTTGGACCGAATCTGAAGTGACCAAAACTGATTTATTCGGTGTTGCGCTCGGTTAACAGATTTGCAAAACTAAATATAGGTGGCTTCGGTCTCCTAGCACTCGGTCAACAGCGTAGACCTAACAACCGACGCCCACCATGAACTCCACCCGCAGACATCGCAGAAGGCTAATGATTTGTTAATTCGGCCAACCCAGTCCTATGCTCCCGGTAAGGTATCCCCAGCCCACCCCGTATGTCCCCATCCAAGCCCATAAAAACAAGAAATATGTCCTAGGCCAGCCTAGACGAACAATATTCGGTCCATTTGGACCAAACCGATTTCTTAGGCATCGATTGCTTGGTTAGTAAAAATCATGTTTTTTTTTGAACAGGAGAAGGGTCCAAAGGATCCGAAGCATCATTTAACTCGGCAGGTTACAAGTTACAAGCAAGACCCCGAAAGAAAAAGAAATAGAATTAAACAGTAGTCCTTGCTTTTTGCGAAAAAGACCTCGCAGAATTTCCGGAAACGCGATCAAGTCCTTCTCTGCCGACGCCATTGTTTACCTTGCAGCAACGACCACCTTCTCCACTCCGGGGACGAAACCACTTGGTGTGGAGGCGGTGATTCGTGCCGTGCTGCAGGAAGAAAGTCCTCCGACGCTGGAGGAAGAGAGATCCTGTGAGTTACAACTCACCAGGTGCAAAGTGGCCCCTTCGGCCGAGAAAAGCAATGGCGATGAATGCCGCCGCTTGGGAATCTCCGCTTGAGAAGCTTCATCATCTTCTCCGCCACCCCGAGATCCCGCTATTTCCCAATCTTGGTCGCCACCACGGCTACCAAAACGGAGAGGAACAGCAGCATCGAGGGGTAGCACCACCATGAACCACCACCTCATCGAAGAAAGAAAGGTGGCGC
This sequence comes from Lolium multiflorum, assembly GCA_030979885.1. Classification (NCBI taxonomy): domain Eukaryota; kingdom Viridiplantae; phylum Streptophyta; class Magnoliopsida; order Poales; family Poaceae; genus Lolium; species Lolium multiflorum. The sequence goes on along the minus strand of CM061750.1, from coordinate 60,223,412 downwards.
GTTGCTTTCCCCCCTCGCCTCCACGGCCGGCCAGGAGAAGCAACCGCACACCTTTGACCACGTCGAACCACCTCTCCCCCTCGCCACCATGGCCGGCCAGGAGAAGCATGACAGCGTTGTTCTTTCTCATCACACGGTGGCCATCAGTCTCTGCTTTATTTGGGGAAGCGGCGCTCCAACACTTTGCGTCATGCTCCGACCAACGGAGCAAGAGTCGGAGCAAGAGAAGCAAAAGGATGAACCCTAGGCTTAAGATCTGGCTGGGTAGATCCCAAAACCCGCTCCATCTACTGGGCAAAGAGCCCACAACCGGCAAACAGCCACAACTACATCTAGTATATACATATCGGGCAGCCCCTCCTTCTCTTCTCCAGACGGCGGCGCCGCCGGAGTTGAGTCGGAGGAGCCCCCGGGGGAGAAGGTGGACTCTCAGTTACTGTTGATGGGTGAGAGGGAGGAAGGGGGAAATGAGCCGCCCTTCCATGTGTAAAAATCATGTTGACCAATCAATTCCTATTTTGTGAAGACCGAAAGGCTGCCTTGTGGAGACTCTCCCTTATGGAGGTTCTCCCTTGAGGATGTTTTGCCGTGTACAGGGTTTTTTCCACATCCATACACCAAAAGATTGCAGCACTCTCGATGTTGGCGCAATGTCATGGATGACAAACTGCTGATAGATTGGATCGTCGTATGCATAGATACCGACAGAAGGTCGGCCCTTTTCGATCCTAAGGATCAAGGATGAGATATATCCTTGGGGTTGGGAGAGGGATACAACTAGCTACAGGGATCACCACGTTCAAAATCTGCACCGAGCCATCCGTGAACTATTCGGCGAGTTCATATCTAAATTCAACTGTTCTTGCATCTTCATAGACAGATCTTGGGTGGTACTACATGTAGGCTGACGACACCTCCTAGGTAACTAGGGAATAATGTAAGAAAAGGGCAACAAGGTGTTAAATTATTTAGGGTTTAAATTTTGCTTGATTTTTAAATAACCATCATTTGTATTATAAAGCCCAAAAATTATATCAAATTTACAAAAACTCTAAAAAATATTTAATAAACTAGGGCTCATAACCTCCAGGTGAACCTTCTACGGGGCAAAAACCTCACTAGCTATGTTGAAATCAACTTCCTAAGATAGATTTAAACTTGCATTAGAAAGCTACACCCTATGCCTTTCCAACCCTAGGTTTATCGATTACACGTAACACTTCATTTATAGAAATCTTGGTAAAAATATTTCAACCTTCTCTTTGCAGTTTTTTCCTCTCCATTTTCTTATAAACAATCTCATTTACAAGGTGAATTCCTAAACACCACCAAAATCATGACATTAAGAATTAATAAAATTATTCATGTGGCCTAGTTTTCCGTGATCCAACAACTAATTGGCTGCAAATTTATAAATGAATATTTGTATACCAAATAATGGTTGATAAATATGTCATTTTTATGCACATGCGATAGGAATTGTATGATTTTTTTTGTAATAACCATAATTGAATCCAAGATAGAGGAAACAATAACTACATAATGCTACAAGACTTCATTTAAATATTAGACAAAAAATCATGAAACATATATCTAGCACGCTATGTTTTGAAGGTGGCTGTATTTTGTAGTTTTATGTGGAAATAACAAGAACAACTGATGTTTTATCTACACAGAGGAATGACTTCATGAGTAATGGCTATATATATACTTATCCCACAAAAATCATTAAGTAAAAGACAAGCGATAGTTCTTTTGGTGAGAAATTCTTTACACATAAATTGAAACTTTAAGTATAGAATAGTCTAGAATAGAGGAGACGCATATTTGTTAACCATATGTAGAATCTGCTGGATAGTGCACACTGTAAAATCCATGCATCAAACTGGTGATCGGACGACTAATATTGAAATTAACATCTATATATGGTATTTATGAATCTATGGTTACGTCTTCCGTAAAGTCTGTTTAAGTGGCTGGGTGCCATCCCACCTCTGATCCGAAGCGTATATGCACGATCCGATGGTTAAGGTGGAAAGTTTCGAGATTTTCACCGAATGATGTCGCCTTAATTAATGTTTTGCCCATACTTTTTTTGCTAACACTTTATTTCCTGTTGTCCCCTAGGTATTTCTTAGATGGCACACCATAAAATAGTTTAGCAGTCACAGTTTACCAACCACAAAATGAGATTAACTTAGTCTTACACGAAAAAAAAAAAGAACGTAAAACGCGAGTACAGTTGGACAGCCCTCAACAGTAAACACACAGTACAAATACTGAGACGTAAAAAAAAGATAGAAGAGCAGATACATCGATCACATGTAAAACGCAGAGCTACACGCAAATACGCGCCATGGTAACGGAGTGATCTAGCCACTCCCGCATCAAGGCCACCGCGCCACCGCGTGAGCACGCCTACGCTGACGGAGGAGGTGCCGCGAACGGCATAGGCACGTTCACATTGGGGACGAACGGCATCGGAGGCAGCGTCACCTTGGGCACGACAATGTTGGGGATCGGCGGCAGGGTCACCTTGGGCACGACGATGGCGGGCATCGGGGCCATGGTGACCTTGGGCATGGGCGGCAGCACCGCCTTAGGCACGACGATGGCCGGCGTGGGCGGCAGTGCCACTTGCGGCACGGTGGGAAGGGTGACCGCCGGCATGGGTGGCAGCAGGGTGACCGTGTCCGTGGGCACGGCTGGCAAAGTCGGCACTGCCGGAAGTCCAGGGACAGCGCTAGCTGCCGGAGCTGCAGCCGCCGGGGTCGTGTCGGCAAGGTGGCGGGCGGCGTCGCAGGTGGTGCCGGTGAGGATGAGCGTGCACGCCATGATCATGGCCAACATGTTCGCGTTGGAAGGCATGGCTAGAGCTCGCTAGGTACTAGTGGTCGAGATGGTTTTCTCTCCTGTGTCCGTCTGTGCGAGGTGATTGTACTAGAAATGATTACTGCTGCTCTGTTGCGATGTAAGAACATGGGTCAATGCCTGACAATTTATAGTCCAATGAGAGGGTGCGATTAGGTTGGTTGTTGGGCGGATTCAGAATGCTTGTACATTGTCGATCCAAAAAGGGAAGTGCTTTGTATGATCGAGACAAGCAATGGCTGCAATTTTCTCTGTTTAGGTGAGGAGCTGGCTATGCAGCGTGAATTTGCTCAACTGTTTTTTAGTGCCACCATTTCTCAACTGTCTTCGTCGCGAAGGGTACTGGCAGAGTGAGTTGACTGAAAGTGCGTCAGTATTGTACTGTATCTTCGAAATATAGTTCAGGGGTTTCTGTCATTAGAACCGCTGTTATTTTTTTCTTCACAGGGTAATTGCGAATAAGATGACAGACTGAATCAATAGGTACCAAATGACCAAGCAAATCACGTTCTTCGGAGTTGGGATAATGCTTTGGTAGAATCTGCCATCTGGTAGTTGCGAATAAGATGACAGACTGAATCAATAGGTACCAAATGACCAAGCAAATCACGTTCTTCGGAGTTGGGATAATGATTTGGTAGAATCTGCCATCTGGTAGTAGTATCATAGAATTGCACTGTACGGGAGCGCCTCTGATTTTGCATATTACTGGTCGATCACTATGGATGTAATTAGCGGGGGGTTCCTAACTTCCTATTTGACGGGTTCAGCGTTGGCAAATACCACTACGGGCAGCAACGCCTCGTGGGCTCCCATCTTCTTCTCCTTCCTCTCTCATCTTCTTATCCGATCTAGTTGTCACCGCTGGCTAGGCTGCAAGCTGCCACCACCCGCGGCTGGCACCAATGACTTAGTCCTCCTCCACCGCAGCCCACCGCCGCCCCGACCTCCCTCTAACCCCCCCCCCCCACACACACACACCCACCCACTTCCAGCCTCCTCCGTACACCCAACACCCAAACCCTAAGGTCCTACCACCAACGAGCTCCATGCACCTGTACCCCACCCCACCCTAAGTTCTCTTCCTTACCTCCGTTAGCGTCGTCCCAGTCTCCGATGAGTTCGATCCGGTGAGTCACCGAGCTAGGAAATTTGGCCAAAGCTTCCTAATGTGGTTCGGCTGGAATGAAATTCTAATTCTCCACCAATCCCGGGGAAGGCTCCCATTTCCCCCCCTCCATACTCTCTCCAACTCCCTCTCGTCTAAGAGCGGCATCGGCTCTCCCCCTTTCCTCCGGCAGCTTCGCCGGCTGGAGTGGAAGGGGGAGGAGAGGTCGGCCTTCTCCCATGTATAGTAGTAGTTTTAGGTTGTCTACCAATGTGGAGATTGGCTCTATGCCATTAGTTTGGAGCGGCACGCTTGATCTGTTCGGCCAGATATAGTGTAGTTAGGGTTCCTCTTCGTCATCTTGTTGTTCCAATGGCTAGATCTAGATGCGAGGATGAGGAGCACCGTATCCTTTAATAAAGCCGAAGCTCTTGGTGGGGCTGGTCTGGGGAGGGGGAACTCCAGTTTGTTTCTTTCTCCGTCCTGCCGTGGTGGCGAGGGAAGAGGAGGTGGTGGAGCTCTGCTCTTCTTCAGATGGCGCCTACCCTAGATGCGGTGGTTCTACATCGACGCGCGCAACCAAGCTCGAGGCATCCTCGCCTCTGCTATCCTTGGCCGGCATGGCGGCACATCATCAACCTCCAGATAGGAGGCTCTTCTCTGTCTTGGCTGCCGGAGCTCGACGCTTCTTTGCCACCAAGTGGTGCGTCCCTGGTGGCTTGGAGGTACAAGCGGCAACGTTTCTTCGCCGCAAGGGGGCGTTTGAGCTCTCTGGCCCTGTTCCTCAGCGGCTATGCCTTGAGGAGTCCAGCATCTGGTGATGGAGGCACACATGGACTTGATTGCCTTTTTATCTTTTGTTCTAGGGCGTTTTATGTAAATGTGCATGCCCTATCCTCAAATACTAGGTTCTTTAGGGAGAGTGTTGTAAAGGTCCGGCGTGCAATTTGTAGCTGCCGCGTGTTTCTTTAATGGAAGTACCACCGTGGTCTTCGAGACCCGTTCTTTGTGCAAAAAAAATCGCCACCAATCAAAACGGCAATATAGTTTGTTCAGTCTCCAGTCTCCTGATGATTATGTTCTGAATGAGTCCATGGAGTCTCCTCATGATGAGGCGAATGGTGATGGGTGGAGCAGGCTCAAAGATTCAGCAAAGGTAACTTGGACAAGGCCAATGTGAATGTGGTGGAGTGTGCTGACTTGTGCAAGAAACACAAACTGCCATGTGAAAACTTTTGAATCCCATAACTACTTTTATGTCTTATCTGATTTGGAGATCATGAGTACGGAGACTAGGACGGGTGTTAAGTATACTGGTGATGATTTTGATTTGTAGTTAGGGTTAGGGTTTGTCGGTTGTGGCTCCGGTGGCAGGAGGGAGGGGGACCTCGTTCCTCCGTTTTGTAGTTAGGGTTAGGGTTTATCTGTAGTGATGCGTCGTTGTGGTAGTGGGAGCGGCGTCCTGGTGAATAAATCTTGCTTAACTCTACTCCCAGACCGTCATCGACCTCACGGCGACGTCTCGGAGTTGATGGCATGCAACATGTGCTTGTCTCTTCAGAGGGGTAGCTTGGTCTTTTCGTTGTTCTTCAAATCTATTTCTCGATGTGTTGCTACCATTCGTTGTTGTCCACGACGGCACTAGGTATCGGGGCGAGTTGGATGTTGGTCTGGAGATGGTAAATCTGTTGTTGTTCCCCGACTTCATCGATGGGATGCGGTGGATCTTGGTTAAAGGGACGTCTCCCAGTCGACGTGCCATAGCGACACACATACCTCAATGGTTGCAGCTGGCCTGTTCATCGAATCACAAAGCCTCGTTGGCGATGGTGCTTCTTCGAATCTGGCAATGGTGGAGGTTCGGCGTCTCCTTAAATGTGTGCCTAGGCGTCATTGGAGTTTGTCAGCGGCCACTAGTTTCGGCGAGTGCAAGAAACCCTAGGGATAATTATGTATTTTTCTATCTTTGTGGTTCTATATGCAGAGTTTCCAATAAATCGGTTTTCCTAGTCTGTTCTTTCAGTTTCCATGTTTGTTGATTCTTGTAATTTAATTTTTTATTAATGAAATACGTGGTTGCTCTAAAAAAAATTGTTGTCTTATCTAATAACTTTATTACTCTAGAAATCAATGGTACCCTTTTATTTTATTTTGAATAGCGTGTCAATATCCTAATATACTATAACTTTTGTTGGGTTATGTGAAGATAGATTACAATATCTCCTTCTGATATACTTGAACTAAAGCATGCATGATTTATTCTTATTGTATGTACGATATTCACAATGAAGAAAAATCTACACACTACAGGAATGGGAGGCTACGCCGAGGGCCAGGCTATACGCCGACGGCCAAAAGTCTGGGCCGTCGGCGTATGGCCCGGCCAGGCCAGCCTGCCCTTTCGACCCTCGGCGTAGCGCGGCCGTCGGTGTAGCGATGTCTACGCCGAGGGCAGCCCTCGACATATATTTGGCCCTAGGCGTAGACAGGGCTACGCCGACGGCCACCCTCGACGTAGGCCATTTTTTAAATTTGTCAAATTTTGTAAAAATCATAACTAATTCATATGATGTCAGAAAAATGCGTATGAGGTATCAAAATGTTTAGAAAAACATCCTCTATTCATTTATGTCAAAATCATGCATATTTGAGTCATGTAAAGTAACATTTTAATATAGAAACAATTCAATCACTTTCTTCTATGTCCTCATATTCCCATTTTAGCCAGATGACAATTTAAACGAAGTCAGAAAATCTCGCGGAGCCGCATGGCATCATTTTATGTGTCCTAGTAACCACTCCAAAAAATGGAATTGGGATATGGAAATTATTTTAGAAAACCCTTCACGAACAGGGCTATCAAGTCCGGAGTTCTATGGCTTTTAGGTCAAATGAGTAGGAAATGGCCCGTGACACCATATAGTTTATCGGAACGAGGCCATATTTGGCACGTGCATGGTCCCTGGGATGGGAAGCAAGGTCCCGGGAGCGGATTTCCAATCCGACCCATGGGCGATGGTTTTTTCATTTTCGGGGTGCCAGAACGGGTTATTTTTGTGAAGTAACTACATGGGACGCATTTTAGTATTGCGCGAGACCTCCACGTAGTGGTAGGACACGCCTTCGCACCACATATCACATGCCATATGTGCGCCTAGCTATCTGGAATTCCATGCGGCTTCCTGCGGTGTCCCGCCGAATCCGCTGGAAAGTGACTGGATTTGAACTAGGGATACACTTTCCGTCGCTCAATAAATTTCGGAATTTTTTTTTAGGTCTATGACATATCAATTTATCTGCGAATTTTTTTCCGTTTAGCGCGATGGTACGACCATACCGCATCTCCGTGGGGGGCCGTTTTGGCCAAATGGAAATTTAAACGAAGTCAGAAAATCCCGCGGAGCCGCATGGCATCATTTTATGTGTCCTAGTAACCACTCCAAAAGTCGGAATTAGGATACGGTAATTATTTTGGAAAACCCTTCACAAACAGGGCTATCACGTGCGGAGTTATATGGCTTTTAGAGCAAATGAGTAGGAAACGGCCCGTGACACTACATAGTTTGTCGGAACGAGGCCATATTTGGCAAGTGCGCGGTCCCTGGGATGGGAAGCAAGGCCCCCCGAGCGGATTTCCAATCCGACCCATGGGCGATGGTTTTTTTTTCATTTTCGGGGTGCCAAAACGGGTTTTTTTTTTATGAAGCAGCTACATGGGACGTATTTTAGTATTGCGCGAGACCTCTGCATAGTGGTAGGACACCGCCTTCCCACCACATATCACGTGCCATATGTGCGCGCTAGCAGGGCCGACCCTGGACATGTTAGGGCCCCGGTGCATGACAAAACAAAGGGCCTTGAAAAGCAGTTATTTTTCTCCATATTTCGTGCTCGCTGCTATTGCCGACCATTAATCTCCTTGCACCGGGCACCGAGCGCCGGCCTTTGCTTGGACGACCCTGCCACCAATCCCCTACCCTCCTTCCACTTTATTCTCTGTCAAACCGTTGCATATTTAGGAGGAAGTTGTTGGAAATCAGCAAATTGGGATCTCTTCATTCATTAATTTCGTCCAGATTGAGGAGGCGTGATTTGGCATTGGGGACGTAGAGCGAGGAGGCGAGAAGAGAACGAGGAGTCAATGAGATGGCGTCGAAGGAGACGTTCTATCCACGCTCGGTCAAATCGGCGGAAGTACCGGGTTGTACGTACCTGAGCGGGGCCCCAAGCAGCCGTGGGGCCCTGTGCGGCCGCACAGCCTGCACAGGCTCAGGGCCGGGCCTGCGCGCTAGCTACCTGGGAATCCATGCGGCTTCCTGCGTGTCCCGCCGAATCCGCTGGAAAGTGACCGGGTTTGAACTAGGGCTACACTTTCCGTCGCTCAATAAATTCCAGGAAAAATGTTTTTAGATCTATGATATATCACTTTATATGCGAATTTTTTTCCGTTTAGCGCGATGGTAAACAGGTGCACCAGCGCGCCCGGTACAGCCATACCGCATCTTCGCGGGGGCCCGTTTTGGCCAAATGGCAATTTAAACGAAGTCAGAAAATCCCACGGAGCCGCATGGCGTCATTTTATGTGTGCTAGTAACCACTTCAAAAGTAGGAATTAGGATACGGCAATTATTTTGGAAAACCCTTCACAAACAGGGCTATCACGTCCGGAGTTCTATTGCTTTTAGGGCAAATGAGTAGGAAACGGCCCGTGACACCACATAGTTTGTCGGAATGAGACCATATTTTGCACGTGTGTGGTCCCTGGGATGGGAAGCAAGGCCCCGGGAGCGGATTTCCAATCCGACCCATGGGCGATGGTTTTTTCATTTTCGGGGTGCCAAAACGGTTGTTTTATGAAGCAGCTACATGGGACGCATTTTAGTACTGCGCGAGACCTCCGCGTAGTGGTAGGAAACCGCCTCCGCACCACATATCACATGCCATATGTACACGCTAGCTATCTGGGAATTCCTGCGGCTTCCTGCGGTGTCCCGCCGAATCTGCTGGAAACTGACCGGGTTTGAACTAGGGGTACACTTTCCGTCGCTCAATAAATTCTGAAAAAAAATGATTTTAGGTCTATAACACATCACTTTATGTGCTATTTTTTCCGTTTAGCGTGTTGGCGAACGGTGCACCAGCCCGCCCGATACGGCCATTTCGCATCTCCCGAGGGGGCCGTTTTGGCCACATGGCAATTTGGGCGTCATAGTTGGATTCCTGTAATTTTTAGATTCAAATGATGATATGGATGTTATATTTAGATTTATCTCATTTTTGTGATCGATTTAGACATATTATTTGTGGAATTTCGATTTTCCGATTTAAAGATATTAATTAATCCATATTAAATAGAAAAAAGACCAAAAAATAAAATAATTTTATTGTTATTTGAATTCAATATAGTTATTACTTATATATTCATTGTTGTCTACTTAAGTAATTGTTTGAGATTCAAAAATAAAGATGTGTGCATCACGGTTCAAGGGTTAATAGGGTTGATATGCTATTATTATCAGCAAGAGGTGTCAATTCTATAAAGCTCATCGGAATGGAACCAAGAAGTTAAACATGCTGAGGCTGGAGTAGTGTGAGGATGGGTGACTGACTGAAAAGTTTAACCATGATTATAATTTGACCTAAGATTAAGTGTAGTTAGAGTTAAAAGTGTATTAGGTGAAAGATAAACAAGAAAAAAAAAGAAAAAAAATGTGTAAAAGAAATTAAAATTTTAAAAAATTTAAAAGTATATGCCTAGGGTTTTGCCGTCGGCATACAGAAAAAAATATTTTTTTTCGATTTTTTTTTTGAATTTTTTTGGAAAAGAAAATTTGGAATTTTTTAAAAGTCTATGCCGAGGGTTTTGCCGTCGCGTAGCGTGCTACGCCGAGGCTCGCCGGAGCGGTGCCTTTGGGAGTTATACGCGAGGAGCTATAGGCCTGTAGACGCCGACGGAGCCTTAGGGTTCTCATATAGCCCCATTCCTGTAGTGACACTCACAACTAATCATGTTGCTTATGATAAATATATGAGTAGTAGTGTATCCGTGTATGTATATCGATATTCATATATAGTGCCACACGTACAAATGACGCAAATACCCCTTACACGAAGAATGATTCACACCACATAGATGTATAGCATACAAGTACACCACACGCACACCACACCCATCAACCGAAAAGAGACGTACCACACACACATAAGTACATCATGCTCATACAAATTAATGTTGTCAAGCTAAAGTAACCATATCGTTAAACACCGTTAATTACGACATTACACTCGTAAACTGGGCAGGGGAACAGCGACCATCCGTGCATATCGATCGTTTCATGCACTGCCATGGCCACGCCTAGTGCCCGGACGATGGCACGGTCACACCGGGAATAGACGGCATCGGCACCTTAGGCACGCCAGGGATGGTCGGTACTGCGGGCAGTGGCACGTTGGGAAGGTTTGGTAGGGACGGCATTGGCGGGAGTGCCACCGGCAGCTTGGGCACGTCGGGGATGGACGGCATCGGCAGGTTAGGCACCCCGGGGACGGACGGCAGAGGCAATGTCGGCACTCCAGGAACGGTGGGCAATGTGGGAGTTGCGGCGCCAGGCACGGAAGGCAGGGGCACCGTTGGCACAGTGGGGACCGTCGGCACAACGGCGCCGGGTACTGACGGCAGTGGCACCGTCGGGACACCCGGCACTGTCGGCACAACGGCGCCGGGCGCCGGCAGCGGCACTGTAGGCACGGTGGGCAGAGCTGGTACGGTAGGCACCGCCGGCACGACCGTGCCCGGCAGCGTCGGCACCGCTGGCACGGTGGGCACTGTGGGCACGACCGTGCCTGGCACCGTGGGCAGAGTGGGCACCGTCGGCACGACGGCGCCTGGCACCGCGGGGATACCCGGCACTGTAGGCAAGGTTGGCAGCGTGGGTTCGGGCAGAGCTGGGATGTCGGCGAGGAGGCGCGCTGCACGGCACCTGCAGCCACCGCCGTTCAGGAGCATGATCGCCATGACGAGCACCACGGTCACGAAGCTAGACGTGGAAGCCATGGTCGTGCGTGCGCGACCGTTACTTACTAGTACTACGTACTCCCTAGCTAGCTCTTGTGGAGCCAAGCTAGTAAGAGCGATTTTGTTTGTGTTGCTTTGTGATGCAATGAACGGAGCCCTACATGCCAATTTATAGCCCACGTAGCTGACGGCTACTCTTTTTTTCTTTCTAAGTGAAGCTGACGGCTGACCACTATCCTTGGCATTTGGCAAGCAATGGCTGTTGGCCACCCAAAGCTAGCATGGGTCACTTTGGCTTCCCAAGGAGCGGTGATTGGCGGGGAAGAGACCGAGAGGCAATGTATGGCGCGCATGCATGTAGTATGCAAACTATGCATTGTACTATCGCATGATTTTGTGGTTGCCTAAGCTCCTCGAGTTCCTTGGCTGCGTAAGGGTGTGGTTGCCTAAGCTCCTCAAGTTTATTGGCGAGGGAAAGATCGACGAAAGACAATGCATGTACGGTATGTGTGGGAGGGATATGCAAACTATGCATTGCATTTGCATGATTTTGTGGTCACCTCAGCTTAATTCGGCTAAAGCTAGCTTCTTAATTTACATGATGCAAATGCAATGCAGTGAGATTGGTTCATCATCAAATACAGTAGTACGAAATTCTAAGTTGGATGTACAAGCTTTCTTTCTCTCCTTGAGGCAGCAGTACGTTCAACTGCCTTCATTTTTTTCTCAACCACTGACTCTCAAGTATAACGCGAGCTGCATTTCAGAATAGCTTGGAAATTTCGGGAGGACATGTCCTCCTGCCCTGTCCAAGTCCAACAATGCGTCCGGAGAATTGAATGCTGCGACGCGACGTTTGTTTTGTGGCGAGTGGGGGAGTTAGCGGCGCTGAATCGAATTCCGTTTTGATCAGGGGCTCGAAGTTGGATAGCCTTTCCAGAGGTACCGTTGGGCCACGTCGGACCGCCGATATCTGCTTGAGCTGCCAAGTTCTGTGGAGTATTTCGTGGATCCAAAGACGAGAAACCATTTTCTGTCAGCACAGCCACATCATGGAACATCTCATAGAAGTAAATATAGTTTACATATATAAACGAAAAGTTACCGTTTCCATCGCGGGGATGTAGCTCAGATGGTAGAGCGCTCGCTTAGCATGCGAGAGGCACGGGGATCGATACCCCGCATCTCCAAAATACTGATGTAAATTTTTTTTTTCATTCTTAGGCATAACGAGGTGACCAAGTTACGTGTGCAGAGACATAGCACATGTTTTTTTTTTTGGGAATTCAGAGCTTTATATATCACTTGACAGGATTACAATCACTCAACAGAGTGTCAGTAAGAAAGCTTGGGTTATAATTAATCCACGAGCACCTTCTCCTATCAACACTAGCTTGCCTAGCACATAAGTGGGCTGCACAATTTGCTTCACGCCCTACAAAACAAATGCTAGAACTAGTAAAAGCTCTCATAGTTTCTCTTATCTCTTGAGAGATTGCCATGATATCCGACCTATCTTCATTCTCCAGACAAAGGTTCACAACTTCCTTTGCATCAGTTTCTATCACATGTTATAAATCTCCGATTGGCCTATCGCAGAACCAGCAACAGACTGGAACTTTTCATACTTTTGGTTATGATTGTTTCGACGCACGGCGGCGCGTCGCGGGTTGACGCCTAGCTGGACTGTAGGAGTAGGACCATGGCGAGCGGCGACGTGAGAACAGGAGGGGCGGTGCCGGTGGATGCAGCTGAGCTCGCCGCGGACTCACTGTCCAAGCGTTCGACGGAAGAGCTGCATCGTCAGGATGCCTCTTAGAATGGCAGAGAAGGTATCCTTGCCGAGTTTAGAGCAGTTAACTGCGACCCTTTGCATAAGGATTCCATCCGTTGCATCACAATTCCATGGGATAAACTTACAAGCAAGCAACGGGCATCCTTCCGTTCTCTCACAGGACAAGGACCATACACCAGCCATCATAGACCGCACTTTGTTTCTCTGTTGTCGAGCCACACCATGCATTGTACCGTCCTCTCTTTTTTTTGCGGGTAAAAGTGGTTTTATATTAAGCAATAGGATTTACAACTAGGTCTTGGTCGAGAAACGGAGGCAAAACCTCCGGCCCTGAGCCAAACCAGACAACAGTGCGCAATTCTGTTCTCGCAAAGTTTGCTAGACAGTGACTAGTCCTATTTTGCTATCGATCCACTTTTACAAAAGAAATATGTCTATCATCATTAGCTAAAAATATAATCTCCTCGATCAAATGCGCGAGCGACGAGCGATCTTGGAGCTTCTCATTGATTGCTGAGATCAAACACAAGCAATCTGATTCCACCTCAATTGGTAACTCACTTTGCTATAAAGTCAAAGTTAAACCTTCTTCGCATGCTCTTGCCTCAGCTTCCAAAGGATCAATACATTTAAACAACTGACGACAAGTAGAGAAAATAACTTGGCTATCATCATCTCGAAGCACCAATCCAGCATCCGTTGTGCCATCCTCAAGTTTAAAGGAACCATCAAAATTCAATTTCACCAGCCCAAAGAAGGCTTGAGCCACAAGCAGGAGCACCCGTACTCAGTGTTTGCTTTCCTTTAATCACGCCATACGTGTACATGACTTTGATATTTCCTCCGTCGGCAGAGCGCAGCGCGGCCTGCGGGAGCGTGTGGGGGCGGCGGCCTACACCCTCCTCCTCCGTCGACTGAACGCAGCGGGATGGCGGTGGCCGGCGGATCTCCGGCGGCCGGCGGCGGATGTTGGCTGCGGTGTGGTCGGATCTGGGCCCGAGGTTCGGGGGATCTGATACGTCCAATTTGCATCACTATTTTGTATCATAATTTTGTTATTCATTGATATATTTCATATTGGGACACAATACTTATGTTATTTCATCTATTTTACATGTTTCATCATTATTGGAGGATCAAGCACCGGAGCCGGATTCTGCTGGAAAAAGCACCGTCGCGCAATATTTCGGAAGATCAACTGTGGAAGGAAATTTCACGTAAATTCCTATTTTTCCGATGACGGAGGGAGGAAAGGGAAAGAAGAGGGCCAAGGTGGGCCCAGACCACGGGCCGGCGCGGCCCATGGCCTGGCCGCGCCACCTGTGGTGTGGGGGCCCCACAGCCCCTTTCGCCTCCTTTTCTTCGCGTACTCCTTCGTCCCGAAAACCTAAGCCACAGAGAGGACCTCACGAAGGGTTACAGCCGCCTCTGCGGGCGGAGAACACGAGAGAGAAAAGAGCTCTCCGGCGGGCAGGAATCCGCCCTCCCGGAGGGGGAAATCGACGCCATCGCCATCGTCATCGAGCTGGACATCATCTCCATCATCATCATCATCATCATCTCCACCATCTACACCGCCATCACCACCGCTGCACCTCGTCACCGCTGTAACAATTTGGGTTTGATCTTGATTGTTCGATAGGGGAAACTCTCCCGGTGTTATTCTCTACTTGTTGTAGATGCTATTGAGTGAAACCATTGAACCAAGGTTTATGTTCAGATTATTATTCATCATCATATCACCTCTGATTGTATTCCATATGATGTCTCGTGAGTAGTTCGTTTAGTTCTTGAGGACATGGGTGAAGTCTAAATGCTAGTAGTGAATTATGGTTGAGTAATATTCAATGTTATGATATTTAAGTTGTGGTGTCATTCTTCTAGTGGTGTCGTGTGAACGTCGACTACACGACACTTCACCATTTATGGGCCTAGGGGGATCTTGTATTCGGTTGCTAATTGCGGGGTTGCCGGAGTGACGAAACCTGAGCCCCCATTAGTATATCGATGCAAGAGGGATCGCAGGATCTCAGAGTTTAAGGCTGTGGTTAGATTTATCTTAATTACTTTCTTGTAGTTGCGGATGCTTGCAAGGGGTATAATCACAAGTATGTATTAGTCCTAGGAAGGGCGGTGCATTAGCATAGGTTCACCCACACAACACTTATCAAAACAATGAAGATTATTTAGCTACATGAAGCGAAAGCACTAGACTAAAATCCCGTGTGTCCTCAAGAACGTTTGGTCATTATAAGTAAACAAACCGGCTTGTCCTTTGTGCTAAAAAGGATTGGGTCACTCGCTGCAATTATTTCTCTCGCATTTTACTTACTCGTACTTTATTCATCTGTTTCATCAAAACCCCTTGAATACTTGTTTGTGAGCATTTACAGTGAATCCTTCGAAACTGCTGCCAACACCTTCTGCTCCTCGTTGGGATCGACATTCTTACTTATCGAAGATACTACGATACACCCCCTATACTTGTGGGTCATCAAGACTATTTTGGCGCCGTTGCCGGGGAAAGAAGCGCTATTGGTAAGTGGAATTGGTAAGGAAAACCTTTTGTTTGTGCTGATTTTATTTGCTGCTGCTATAAGTCATTATGGAGAGATCTTCTCTTCAATTTCTATTTGGGAAATCTACTACTACTGCACGGTAGTGGATGAAGCGCCAGGTGAGGAAGTAGTACCATATAAAATACCTATGAAAATTATTGAACGTGTTATGGATAACCGCTATGAAGGGGATGGAACTGTCCATCCTGGTGATCATTTACTGTTTTTGCATGAATTATGCTGGTTATTCAAATGTGCAGGTATTTCTATGAATGAAGTTAGGAAGAAACTATTCACTATATCGTTGTCTGGTAAAGCGGCGCACTGGTATAAATTGCTGAAGAATGGTGATTCTATTGATTGGGAGGACATTGTGCCTTTATTTTATTCCAAATTTTATCCTCCAAGTGAAATTCACAAAGATCGGAACCGCATATATAATTTCTGGCCTCATGATGGAGAGAGTATTGCCCAAGCTTGGGGGAGATTGAAGTCTTTAATGCTCAAATGCCCCATTTATGAGCTTCCTGGTAATGTTATTATTGATAATTTCTATGCAAGACTTTCTTTTCAAGACAAGACCTTGCTGGATACTTCTTGTTCTGGATCATTTACACGCAACAAAGAAGAGTTTAAAAGGGACCTTCTTAATCGGATCCAAGAAAATAATGAAGGATGGGAGAACGACAAAGATAGAGAATCAGGTATAATTTATGATTATAAATGCATTGAAGCTTTTATGGATACTGATAAATTTCGTAATATGAGTGCTACATATGGTCTTGATTCTCAAGTTGTTGCAAATCTTTATAAAGCTTTTGCCTCTCATTATGAATTGCCTAAGAAGAATTTTGATAAGTATCATGAACCGTATAAAGATAAAGTTGATTCATCTGTAAACAAATGTGTAGTGATTGAAACTGATAATGTTATTCCTGAAGCTTATATTGAAAAAACTCCTTTCCCTGCTAAAATGAAGGAGTACTCTGTCATATCTAGTGCGGTTAATAAAAGTGAAAAGAAACCTAAAGAACCTGAAGAACAAATTAAAATTGAACTTGCTGTTGCAATAGTTAAAGATCTTGTGACTGAAAATGTGGAGGATGGTCATATTATTTTCTGTGAAGATGCTTCTAATATTGTTTCGCATCCTAATAAACCCAAACAAGTTAGTGTTCCTATGCTATCTGTTAGAATTGGTGATCATTGCTATTATGGTTTATGTGATATTGGTGCAAGTGTTAGTGCTATTCCTTATGAGCTTTACACGGAGATTATGCACGAAATTGGTTCTTGTGAACTTGAAGATATTGATGTGGTTATTCATCTAGCTAATAGAGAAACTATTTCTCCAATTGGTATTGTTCGAGATGTTGAAGTTCTATGTGGTAAGATTAAATATCCTGCTGACTTTTTGGTACTTGGTTCTGCTGCTAGTGATCATTGTCCTATCATTTTTGGTAGACCTTTTCTAAATACTTGTGGAGCTATTATAGATTGTAAGAAAGAGAAAATTTTGACTAGATTTGCTGGTGAACCTTATGAATTTAACTTTTCTAAATTTACTAAAACTCCTTATAAAGTGACTTGCCTAGTAATGATTTTAAAATGGAGCAGTGTGCATCTATTGTTCTTGTTCCTAATAACCCTTTGCAGCAACATTTGGAGAATAGCGAAAGTGAAGCTTTTAGGAAAGAAAGAGATGAGCTTGAGGAAATTTTCTTCGCCAACCTATTCTCAAGCATGATTTACCGGTGGAAGATTTGGGTACAACACCGCCACCAAAGGAAGATCCTGTTTCGATTTAAAGCCTTTACCCGATAATCTTAAATATGCTCATATTGATGATAAGAAAATATATCCTGTTATTATTAGTTCTAAGCTTTAGAGATTGAGGAAGAAAGGTTATTGGAAATATTGAAGAAACAGGAGCTATTGGCTATACTCTTGATGATTTGAAAGGGATTTCTCCTTCTATTTGCCAACATGCTATCAATATGGAAGATGATGCAAAGCCTGTTGTTGAACATCAACGTCGTCTAATTCCGAAGATGAAAGAGGTGGTAAGGAATGAGGTATTAAAACTTCTTGAAGCTGGTATTATATATCCTATTGCTGATAGTAGATGAGTTAGTCATGTGCATTGTGTTCCTAAGAAAGGAGGAATGACTGTTGTGCCTAATGATAATGATGAGCTTATTCCTCAAAGAATAGTTGTAGGGTATAGAATGTGCATTGATTTTCGAAAAGTTAATAAATTTACTAAGAAAGATCATTACCCTTTACCCTTTATTGATCAAATGCTAGAAATGTTATCTAAAAATACTCATTTTTGCTTTCTTGATGGTTATTCTGGGTTTTCACAAATTGCTGTTAAAGCTAAAGATCAAGAGAAAACCACTTTCACTTGTCCTTATGGAACTTATGCTTATAGGCGTATGCCTTTTGGTTTATGTAATGCTCCTGCTACTTTTCAAAGATGCATGCTATTTTTCATGGCTTTTGCGAGAGTATTGTAGAGGTGTTCATGGATGATTTTTCTGTCTATGGGAATTCTTTTGATAATTGCTTGCGAAACCTTGATAAAGTTTTGCAGAGATGTGAAGAAACTAACCTTGTTCTTAATTGGGAGAAATGCCACTTTATGGTTAATGAAGGAATTGTATTGGGACATAAAATTTCCGAGAGAGGTATTGAAGTTGATAGAGCTAAAGTTGAAGCAATTGAGAAGATGCCCTATCCAGGGATGTTAAAGGTATTCGTAGTGTTCTGGTCATGCTGGGTTTTATAGGAGATTTATTAAAGATTTCTCTAAAATTTCAAAGCCTCTTACTAATCTTCTTCAAAAAGATGTACCTTTTGTTTTTGATGATGGTTGTAAGGAAGCTTTGAAACTCTAAAGAAAGCCTTAACAACTGCTCCTGTAGTCGAACCTCCTGATTGGAATTTGCCTTTTGAAATTATGTGTGATGCTAGTGATTTTGCTGTAGGCGCTGTTCTTGGACAGCGGGTAGATAAAAATTAAATGTTATTCATTATGCTAGTAAGACTCTTGATGCTGCTCAAAGAAATTATGCTACAACTGAAAAGGAATTGTTAGCTGTAGTCTTTGCTTGTGACAAGTTTAGACCCTATATTGTTGATTCAAAAGTCACCATTCATACTGATCATGCTGCAATTAGATACCTTATGACAAAGAAAGATGCTAAGCCAAGGCTTATTAGATGGGTACTTCGTTTAAGAATTTGATTTACATATTATAGATAGGAAAGGTGCTGATAATCCTGTTGCTGATAATTTGTCTAGATTGGAAAATATTGCTTATGATCCTGTTCTGTTAATGATAGTTTTCCAAATGAACAATTGGCTGTAATAAAGGTGAGCTCGCGAGAGAGCCCTTGGTATGCTGATTATGCTAACTTTATTGTTTGAAGTATTTGCCTCCAACCTTTTCAGCTCAGCAAAGGAGGAAATTCTTTTATGACTTGAGGCATTATTTTTGGGATGACCCACACTTATATAAAGAAGGAGTAGACGGTATTATGCGAAGATGTGTTCCTGAATATGAACAACAGGAGATATTGAGTAAATGTCATGGTAGTGTTTATGGAGGGCATCACGCTGGAGATAGAACCGCGCAAAAGGTTCTACAATCAGGTTTTTATTGGCCAACGCTCTTCAAAGATGCAAGAAAGTTTATCTTATCTTGTGATGAATGTCAAAGAGTTGGTAATATCTCTAGACGCAGTGAAATGCCTATGAATTATACTCTTGTTATTGAACCATTCGATTGTTGGGGATTCGACTTCATGGGTCCTTTCCCTTCTTCAGAAGGTAACACTCATATACTTGTCGTTGTTGATTATGTTACTAAATGGGTAGAAGCTATACCTACCAAGAGTGCTGATGGTGAGACCTCTATAAAAATGCTTGTAGATGTTATATTTCCTAGATTTGGAGTACCTAGATATATTATGACTGACGGAGGTTCTCATTTTATTCATGGAGGTTTTAGAAAAACTCTTGCGAAGTATGGTATTAATCATAGAATTGCTTCGCTTATCACCCTCAAACTAGTGGTCAAGTAGAATTATCAAATAGAGAGATTAAAGCTATCTTGGGAAAGACTGTTAATAAATCTAGAAAGAATTGGGCTAGCAAATTGAAAGAAGCACTATGGGCTTATAGAACTGCTTATAAAAATCCTATGGGAATGTCACCTTATAAAATGGTTTATGGAAAAGCTTGTCATTTACCTCTAGAACTAGAGCACAAAGCTTATTGGGCTGTTAGAGAACTAAATAAAGATCCGAAACTAGCCGGTAATAAGAGGTTGCTGCAATTAAGTTCTCTAGATGAATGGAAAAGTGAAGATTATGAAAATGCTAAACTCTTTAAAGAAAAAGTTAAGAAGTGGCATGATAGAAGGATTATCAAAAGAGAGTTTAATATTGGGGATAAAGTCCTTTTGTATCGGTCTCGTCTCAGATTCTTTGCAGGGAAATTACTCTCGAAGTGGGAAGGACCATATGTTGTTGAGGAGGTGTATCGTTCAGGAGCAATTAAAATTAGCTCTCTCCAAGGCAATGCCACACAAGTGGTGAATGGACAAAGACTCAAGCATTATATCTCGGGTGATTCTTATAATGTTGATGTTGATATTATTCAATTGGAAACACCGGAGGCTTTCATCAAAGGACAAATTGTCAGTCCGCCAGAACTCGACTTTGAATAGGTAACAGTACAGGTAATAAAAAGTCCGTGTTTACCTATGAAAAATTACGGAATCG
The DNA here is from genome assembly GCA_030979885.1 of Lolium multiflorum. NCBI lineage: Eukaryota > Viridiplantae > Streptophyta > Magnoliopsida > Poales > Poaceae > Lolium > Lolium multiflorum. The sequence goes on along the minus strand of CM061750.1, from coordinate 60,203,275 downwards.
AAACGGAGTGGAAAAGACGCGCGAGGGCCCGTCACCATAGGCCGGCGCGGGCCCCACCCTGGGCGCGCCGACCTATGGTGACAGCCCCTCGGCGCCCCTTTTCTACTCGTTTTCGGCTGGAACCTTCCTTTTGTTGTAAAAATATTTGCTATATAATCCCGGACCCCTGGAGGTCCGTATATCGTTTTCTCATCGTGTTTTGTTTCGAGCTGTTTTCTGCCAGATTTGTTGAGATCTAGAAGCACCATGGTCTCCAACAACAAGGATAAGGGGCCTTGGAAGGAAGAGATGGATGAAAGGATTAATAAGGAGAAGGAGAAGATAGCATCAGCAAAAGGAGAGTGGGAAGCTACGAAGAGTAAGCCAATCTTGGTGGGATCGGTTAACACTGGGCGTTCTTTTTCTCATAACTTGCAGGGAGCTCTTCCGCCTGCTCTGGACCTCGACTCTTTCCCTTGTGTGGAGGAAGCAATACGGGTTGCTGATGAGTTTTGTGATCAATATCGTGCTCTCAAAAGGGAAGTGGAGATACTTCGGGAGGAGAACCAGCGACTTCGCAGAATGCTGGAATATTACTCAATTCCCAGCACAAGGCCGTCACGCCACATTCGGATAACAATGAGTCTCTTCAAGTTTTGATGAAATTGAAAATTGAGAAGGAAGATCCTTATGAAGCGCGAGAAGAAGCCATCACCATCATCACCGAAGGAGTAATTCATCATCGGTATTGGCATCCCCTTGGTTTGTTCCAAGCTTGGGGGAGTGCCGCGGTATCAAATCATCACTACCTTTATCTTTTATTATCAAGTAGTGTCATATCATGAGTAGGGAAGTTATCATATGGAATAGTATGCAATGTGGAAGTATCTCTCTTAGTTGGTTATCTATGTATCCGTTGGTGTGAGTTATCGTTATGGAATATTAATGAGAAGTCTTATCATTTACTTTTTGCACACCTTATTTTAGTTTGCAATCTCCATTATATGATTACCCTTGACATGAGTATTGATATCACTTTGAGAGCATCAAGTAAATCTATTTGGTTTTGGCAAACTAAGCATTGGTTAATAGCAGCAACACCCTGATGTTTAATTAGAAGAGAGAAATACACTTAGATATATCACTATTATCTCTATGCTTAGTATTCTGAAGTTAAAATTGCTTGTGCTTATGAGAAAGATGCATGATTGTTTCTATCATATGTATATTTGTTTGTTTCCCTCAACCTTTATGCTTGCTATCAAACCTTGCTAGCCAAAGACCTGTATCGAGAGGGAATGCTTCTCATACATCCATAACCTTAGACCAAACCTATGCCATTTGTGTCCACCATACCTACCTACTACATGGTATTTTCTGCCATTCCAAGTAAATACTTCATGTGCTACCTTTAAATAATTCAAACTATTACTCCTTATTTGTGTCAATGTTCTATAGCTCATGAGGAAGTATGTGGTGTTTTATCTTTCAATCTTGTTGGGCGGACTTTCACCAATGGACTAGTGGCACATCCGCTTATCCAATGATTTTGCAATAAGAGGCGCGGGGTTCCCAGCCCCAATTAATAACTTTCATTAATAATTCTCTTCACATGTTTTGCTCTGATTTATCAGTAAGCAACTTAATTTTGCAATAGACACTCCTCCATGGTATGTATGATTGGAAGGCACCCGAGGATTCGGTTAGCCATGGATTGAGAAAGCCAAGGTTGGGGGAGTGTCATCCTTAATAAAACTAAAATACATGTGTAAACAAAAGAGAAGGGGGATGATCTACCTTGCTGGTAGAGATGCCGTCCCTCATGGGAGCCGCTCTTGGAAGGTTCGTTTGGCAAGGGGGTTAGAGTGCCCGCTACCATTCGTTGACAACAACAAACACCGCTCAAAATCTTACTTTTATGCTCTTTATATGATTTCAAAACTTGAAAAGCTCTAGCACATGATTTAATCCCTGCTTCCCTCTGCGAAGGGCCTATCTTTTACTTTTATGTTGAGTCAGTAAACCTATTTCCCTCTATCTCAAGCAAGCAATTGAGTTGTTGTGAACCAATCATTTATGCTATGATTCAGTTGATCATGTCTTTTATACTTACTTGTTTAGTACCAATTTTATCTGAATGAATATGACTTTGAAGTTGTCAATGATTATGATGAGATTGTTATGATTGAATATGAAAGCCCAGCTATAAATTCTAATATGAAAGCTTTGCTTAGAAGTACAATCCGTTAGTAGTTCTCTGACCAAGAACAAAGTTTGCCATCACCAACTATGATTTCTTATGCACCTTTACTTGTGATTTCTCTTTACTTATTTCAAGATGAGTTATATGAGAAAGTTGTTTACTAGAATGTCTTGTGTGAATGAATATGATGCTTCTTGTCCGTATTTTATTTATCGACTCTTCACTCCATAAACATGTGGTCTTGTTTATCGAGCTCAGTTTCGCTTGGGGACAAGCGAGGTCTAAGCTTGGGGGAGTTGATACGTCCAATTTGCATCACTATTTTGTATCATAATTTGCTGTTATTCATTGATATATTTCATATTGGGACACAATACTTATGTTATTTCATCTATTTTGCATGTTTCATCATTATTGGAGGATCAAGCACCGGAGCCAGGATTCTGCTGGAAAAGCACCGTCAGAACGCAATATTTCGGAAGATCAACTGTGGAAGGAAATTTCACGTAAATTCCTATTTTCCAGATGACGGAGGGAGCCAGAAGGGGAAGAAGAGGGAGCAAGGTGGGCCCAGACCAAGCCGGCGCGGCCCATGGCTCGGCCACGCCACCCCGTGGGGGCCCCACAGCCCTTTCGCCTCCTTTTCTTCGCGTACTCCTTCGTCCGAAACCTAAGCCACAGAGAGGACCTCACGAAGGGTTACAGCCGCCTCTGCGGGCGGAGAACACCAGAGAAAGAGCTCTCCGGCGGGCAGGAATCCGGGAAATTCCCTCCCGGAGGGGAAATCGACGCCATCGCCATCGTCATCGAGCTGGACATCATCTCCATCATCATCATCATCATCTCCACCATCTACACCGCCATCACCACCGCTGCACCTCGTCACCGCTGTAACAATTTGGGTTTGATCTTGATTGTTCGATAGGGGAAACTCTCCCGGTGTTATTCTCTACTTGTTGTAGATGCTATTGAGTGAAACCATTGAACCAAGGTTTATGTTCAGATTGTTATTCATCATCATATCACCTCTGATTGTATTCCATATGATGTCTCGTGAGTAGTTCGTTTAGTTCTTGAGGACATGGGTGAAGTCTAAATGCTAGTAGTGAATTATGGTTGAGTAATATTCAATGTTATGATATTTAAGTTGTGGTGTCATTCTTCTAGTGGTGTCGTGTGAACGTCGACTACACGACACTTCACCATTTATGGGCCTAGGGAGTGCATCTTGTATTCGGTTGCTAATTGCGGGTTGCCGGAGTGACAGAAACCCCCCGTTAGTATACCGATGCAAGAGGGATCGCAGGATCTCAGAGTTTAAGGCTGTGGTTAGATTTATCTTAATTACTTTCTTGTAGTTGCGGATGCTTGCAAGGGGTATAATCACAAGTATGTATTAGTCCTAGGAAGGGCGGTGCATTAGCATAGGTTCACCCACACAACACTTATCAAAACAATGAAGATTATTTAGCTACATGAAGCGAAAGCACTAGACTAAAATCCCCGTGTGTCCTCAAGAACGTTTGGTCATTATAGTAAACAAACCGGCTTGTCCTTTGTGCTAAAAAGGATTGGGCCACTCGCTGCAATTATTTCTCTCGCATTTTACTTACTCGTACTTTATTCATCTGTTATATCAAAACCCCTTGAATACTTGTTTGTGAGCATTTACAGTGAATCCTTCATCGAAACTGCTGCCAACACCTTCTGCTCCTCGTTGGGATCGACATTCTTACTTATCGAAGATACTACGATACACCCCCTATACTTGTGGGTCATCACGATCCATCGCGGCTGCGTCTCGTCAATGGCACGAGGAGGCTTCGTTGGGTCTTCTTCGCGGCTTGAGGACGTCCGGGTCTTCGGCCCGGGCATGGTTGTGGTGGCTGACTTCATCCACCGAAGGCAGTCGGCCAGGCTGGCTGTGTTGGATTTTTGATCCCACTTTCAGCGCCGGCAGCGAGACGGGGAGGCATAGTAGCCGGTGAAAACCGAGCCGACTCCGGTCATGGCGGGCGTTGGCGGCGTCTGCACCGTTATCTTGTTGAAGGCATCGTCAAGCAACTATCGCTAACCTACTCGTTCCGGCGGCGAGATGGAGGAGCTTGGAAGCCGGCGATGGTGTCGCCGGTGGAGGGTTGGAGTGGCCAGCCCGGGATGGTCGCCGACGTGGGGGTCCGACCTGAATAAAGGCGGCGGTCCTAGGGCCTCTCTTGCGTGAAGAGGAGGACCTACCGGCCTGGACTCGTGATCTGGCCGAGTGTTGAGTTCCGGAAGGCTCCGCCGGTGATGTAACAGTGTTTTTGTCCTGGAGTTTGTTGGATCGGAGGTATTCGGTCGTGCGCACCCATGTTTTTATTCCGACCGATTGGTTCTGGAGGGAGCGGCGCGAAGCTCTTTTTCTTTGTTGACATCAAGTGACTATGGATCCATGATGAAAGTCGGAAGAAGAGAATTTCATGAAGGCCGGAGGGGAGGACTAGCTAAGGGAGGTTCAAGTCTCTGTTGTTGAGGGACTTGCTTGGTGTTCGGCTTCACAGCAGCGGTATGAAAGTGGGGCGACAACACAGGTGAAGTGCAGAGTCCTACCTTTCAGGGTGAAAACCCAAGGTCTGGCCTTAATTAGTTGTGCCTGGCAATGTCCTTGGTGGAGGCATTGTTTTGAGAGCGGGGACTATCTTCAGGGTGAAAACCTAAGATCTTTGATCGGCGACGACGGTGTTTGAGCATTGTTCCCTTCTTGGAGGCGTCGTTTTTGGAGAGTCTGTAATTCAGGTGTTGTCTTGGCGGTGGATGTATTGCTGTTGTTAGGCCCGAGATACTGTAGCGGGACTTTTGTTTCTTAGTTTTCTTTTCTTGTTTTTGGCTGTGTGCATCTGTAGTGTCATTAGGGTGGTGCGTTGTTGCAGAGGCTAGATGTAATTGGTATCTTCTTGATATTAATATATTTCCTTTATCGAAAAAGAAAGCGCTTAGAGCTTTCAATGGATGGCAAAGGTTTGGCGTCCTCTCTTGGCTCCAATTATCCCACGAACACTGGCACAGACGCGTGTCCAGCCAGCGTAGTGTGTGTCGTCATATATTTAAGCAAGGGAATTTACATGTGGTACTCAACCACTGCCCATAGATCTACTTGTTGGTAGAAAACTGATATTGTGCTCCACCATATATATGCGCCCAACACTTTTCTGTTCACTTCTATCATACATCAAACCAGCCCTTTTGAGTAACCAGCCACATATATAGTGTACGTTCTCCTATAATTTATCTCTAGCCTCTTGGGTCCTTTCGTTCCTAATTTCTAATCTACGGCCAATTGTGCTCACATATATTAGTGATGTTATTTGGTAGAGTCCATGTACATTGAGCATTTAGGTCGATCATCATAATGTGGTGTATGTGCGATATTGTGCACGCGTATATTTGGAATGAGAGGCCTAAGGGAAACATTCACAATGAAAACTCGGTCATAGGGAGCAGCCAGCAGCCTCTCGCAACTGTCTGGCACACTCTATCTAGCTTTGGTAGTTCCTACCGTACATCTCAACAAAAAAGATTCAGCACAAGATGGATTACGTACCATGTTGCTTTCTTCGGTTTCTACTAACATCCTTTTAAACGGGATTCCGGGCCCAAAAGTATGGCATGCTAGGGGGCCTCACACAAGGTGATGCATGCTCTATCCCTATGCTCTTCACCCTTCTGATGGATGCTTTGGGTCTTCTCATTTGCACTGCTGAAGACAAAGAACTTCTCTCTCGGTTTGAAGATAGACATGCTATTCCCCAGCGGCTCTCGGTCTATGCCGATGATGTAATCATTTTCCTCATACTCGATTTCAAATGAGACCACTATGAAGTTTCTTTTTAAATATTTTTGGTGGAACTTTAGGACTTCAGTGCAATTTGATGAAGAGTTCAATCTCCCCTATTTTCTGCAATGATGATCTTGTCATTGAAATTACGGCCCTTCTAAACTGTCAAGTTACCTAGTTATAGATCACTTATCCTGGTTTGCCACTACATTTTAAAACGGTGCGAAAAGAGGATTTTTTTAGGTTCTAATTAACAATATCAGAAGTAGATTGACATCAACTATCACGACTGCTGCAGAGTTAAAGATGTCTCTTATTTTTATCATCTGTAGGGAAGGCCAATTTTCTCGATGGTTTTTCATGTGAGAACGCAAGCTCCATGCCGATCTGGTCTTCAACGCTGTGCTCACGATGCCAAATCTTCCATTTTCCTTCGGACGGCAAACATATTTCCATCTAGCAAGGCATTAACCCCCCTTGTACATTCTATGTTCCTTTCCATAAAGAGGAACATAAAATGATGCAACCTCAATCAGTGCCAGGAAAACGGTCGCTGAAGTGTGTTTTCAAAGCAATTGGATAAATGATATTAAGAAGATTTTATATATTCAGGAAGGCGAGTGCTTCCATAGACTCCCAAGCCAACAATTGCATAAACATACCATTATGCACGTGCTCCTTCCGCCGGCGCTAACGGGTCGATGTGGTGGTCCTCGTTGGTTGTCACTTTCCATTCTCACGTATCTTGATCAGCTCATCGCAGCCTCCAGCCGGCCATCTCCGATCTAGATCTGCTCCGGTGAATACTGCTTGTCCGCCGATCGAGGCAAGGATCCGGCGTCCAACCTTGGCCCGACTCCACCCCTCCCACGGCCGCCATTCATACCTAGGGTTTTGATCCCTCCGTCTTGTTGTAGCCGGTTGATCCCTCACCACCGCCATTTCCACGTACCCCGGTCAATCGTAGCAGGCGTGGCTGGTTACCTCGGCGATCTCCTATCCTTCCCGCATCCGGTGGATCATTGGCCGTCGTCGTGGTGCGCACGACAATGATACGGCGGCGAACGTCTGAGTCATCCACCCTCCGCCTCCCCACGATCGACATATAGGTCGTTCCATTGCAAGGCAGAGCATCGCCGAGCCTAACTTCCCGTGGCTGCCCAGATTGCCACCGACGCCCAGAAGAGGTTAGCCCCCGTGCCACACTGTTATTCTCTTCTTATTCCATGTATACTTTATAGGATGTATTGTCGCATTTGTGCTTAGGGTTTAATTTGTTGTTCAAATTTTTACCAATTTTTTGGTATATTTTTTGTTAATTTGCATTATACAATGAATTCCAAGCCGAGTTTTTATGTTGATTAGGTCAATGATGTTGGTTTTATTTGGACAGATGGACGGCTCTATGGCTTCTAGGATTGACAATGAGAAAGCAAGTACAGACGTTGATGACTCTAGGTGGGAGGGTTTTGATATTTCATCTTCAAAAGATGAATATGAAGTGCCGTCTGTTGATGATGATAGCATTTTTGGTGATCCTGTATCTGAGTCTGATAATGTGAGTCACTCACCTTTTCATATTTTATCAGTACAGTATGCATGGGAATATCTTGTCCTTGAATTTTGCCTCCTTGTTGCAAATTGTGTAGATGGACATCGATGATGAAGACAGCTTACGTGATACATATGATGAACCCACTTCTGAAAATACGAGTGATGTATGTTTTCTTTTATCTTACTTGCCTTCTTCCAGGTGAAGATGAATATACATTTAATTTGCTATTTTCCTACAAATTGCGCAGGTTATTGTAATCACAAACAGTGAGCTTACCTACTACGGGGATTCTGATTTGGAAGACTTTGCTGATGAAGAGGATGTTCCTGAGCAGTCAAAATCATTAGAAGGGGGGGGGGGGGTTCACAGCTGTCAAAATCTGAATGCATAAGCGATGTAAGATTTTCTTATGATGCATTGCAATGCATAATCTAGTAGAACAAATCAAAGTGTCAGTAATAATAACGCCATGTTTTTCATATTTGTTTGGGTGACAGGAAGTTCCCAGCTAGACCATACTAAGCACGAAGATGATAAGGATCCATATGATATTGATGCTGAAATGAACAGACAACGAAAGTATGAGGCTGTAAGGGCCATGACCTTTCTTTCCGAAGAGGTTGCCTATTATTTCTACAACAAGTATGCCAAAGAACATGGTTTTAGCATTCGACGGGAGAAGAAAAAGGAAAATGTTGATGAAACCATTCGGTATAGGCGGTTTCTTTGCTCCAGGGCTGGGCAACGTGAAAGCAAGTACTTAGAAATGGAAGGCCGAACGGATAGGCACCGACCTGAGTCTCGCTGCAACTGTGGTGCCTATTTCAGTGTGTCGTATAACAGAAAAAGGGTGTTTGGACTGTTCTGAGATTTGACGACAATCACAACCATAAGCCTGCTACAGCTGATCAAATCGCTTTTCTTCGGTCTCATAGAAAGATCAAGGCTCATCAGAAATCTAGGATCATGTCACTGGGAGCTGCTGGGATGAGATTATTCAACATTATGAGGACATTTATCAGTGACACTGGAAAGTACAGCAGGGTAGGATTTGTAAGAAAGGATCTTTACAACATGTCTTGCCGTGAAAAGAGGAAGATGATCGCAAAGGGTGACGCCAACGCAACCATTGGCATTATGGAGAAGAGGAAGAGAGATGATCCTGAATTATTTTTTGATCACAAGCTTGGTAAAGATGGAAAATTGTTACACCTGTTCTAGTGTGATTCTCAGTCTCGGCAGGACTATGCCGACTTCGGTGACGTGCTGGTGTTTGACAGCATGTACAAAACAAATCGGTATGCTATGCCGACCTTTTGTGGGAATGAACAATCACCGCCAGACTACTGTTTTTGCATGCGCCATTGTCTCAGACGAGAAGGAAGAAACATATAAGTGGTTGTTAGAAACATTCCTGAAGACCATGTATCAGCAGAAACCTAAAGGGATCATCACTGATGGGGACGCTGCAATGATCGCCGCTGTTGGTAAAGTCTTTCAGGCGTGTGGTACCGTGTTTGTACGTGGCATATTGAGAAGAACATGAAGAAGCACCTTGACCCCCTGGCTCACAATGAATTCCGGTCGCTGCTGTACTACAGCACTTCGGAACAAGTATTCGAGGAGAGATGGAGGGCATTCGTCGAGAAGCACCAGACGGCATTAACCAAAGAATGGATGAAGAGGATGTATGCTAGGAAGAAGTTGTGGTCAGCCGCTTATCTAGCGAATGGATATTTCCTCGGAATGAAAAGCAACCAGAGGAGCGAGAGTTTGAACTCCACCCTACACACCCACCTTGACTTTGGACTGACAATGGTTGATATGGTTGTGCACTACGAGAATAACAGTAGCCGTGTCCGGGAGGAAGAGGCCCGCCACGACACCATAGACTCTCAGACACTACCGGTTGCAGTTACCAGGTACAAGGATATAGAGATGTCTGCTGCCCGTAAATTCACTGCTGCAAACTTCTACCTCGTTCAAGGGGAGCTGAAAAAGATTGGGGGCCTAGAGATTGTAGATCAACTTGGATGTGTTGGTGGGTTATCAATCTTCATTGTGTCATGGATGAATAACCGTAAGCATTTGTTTTCAGTGGATTACAGACCTGAAAGCAAAGAGGAATCAATAACGTGCAGCTGCCGAAGGATGCATCGGAAAGGGCTACCTTGCAAGCACATCTTGTTTGTTTTGCATTATGTGGGGTACTCTGAAATTCCAAACTGTTGTGTTCTCCGAAGGTTCTCGAAGGATGCAAGGTATGGTTTTCCCTCGAGACGCGAGAGTGATTTGTACGGATGGGATGGGAAGGGGTAGCTGAGCGGACAAAACATAGCGAGTTTACCGTAATTGGAGCAGAAGCTTTTGATGCCGCATTGCATGACCCAGAATCTTTCAGCGAGCTTATGAAATGCATCAAAGGCATAATATACAGGAGAAAAGGCGTCCAGACCACTCATTCAAGGGCTTACCATGAGGACGCACAAAACAGAGGAGATGCACCAGTAGTGGGTGATCCTGAACAAGCTGAGACCAAAGAAGCACCTAAACAAAACCGGAAGTACTATAAGGACAAGAATACGAATCAACAGACGTCAAAAAATGGCAGGATACTGTCACACGATGAGCGGAAGAAGGAGAGGTTGTGCACTGCTTGCAATCAACCAGGTCATAACAGAAACAACAAGATGAAGTGCAGGCTACATAAGGAGTGAGTGTCTGGTTCAGCCCTACTTAAATCGCTTGCACTGATCTTTTACTATTTTATGTGCCACTGACTTGTGTGTTATTTCATGCAATGCAGATATGAGGGACCATCGGAAGTATGAGGAACTACCGGAAGTTCTGACAAGCATATGATGATTAATTGCTTGTCTACATTATGAACTACACTACTTGATCGATACACATTGTTGCACTTGTGTATTATTTGTTGTACAAACATTGGTCTGATTGTCAAAGGGCGAATTTTGATACTTACAACACAACAAGGACAATTTTGTTCACGAATGACATAGAGCACAACTTATGTCTTGCACACATTGCGAATATGATTACAGACTGCACAGATCACTGTATGATACTTACAAAACAATATGGAGAATTTGTTCACAAATAACATAGAGCACAACTATGTCTTGGACACATCGCGAATATAATTACAGACTGCACAAACACACTAGTACTTGCCCCCTTGAGTCTTATCACTCCCAGGCTTGCTTCTGACGCTTGGTCATGGATGAAGATTCATCCTGATTTTTGCATCTGGGGCAGATGTGGTCTGATCTCTGGAGGTGAGCTTGTCCCTTGTTCACCGTGTAGATTTTGTTGTACATCTCATAACTGAGATAGCCGTCAATAGCTGCGTATTCGAGGTTCATCCAGGACAATGGCTTGCATTCCCAGAAATCATGCCCTTCCTTCCTTCGCCGGTTGTACTTGAACTCCTTCTTCATGTTGGCAAACTTGGGATCAATGAGCTTTGCTGCAAGATCAGCCATTCCAGCCTGCGGTTGACCTTTAATCTTGAAAATGTCCTGGATGTCGATGTGTCTCTCTTCTGGAACAGGAAGACCGGCCGCACGAAGAACTTTTGTGTCATTTCTTTTATCAACACTTGTAAAAGTGTATTGCTTGTCCTTGAGAAAAGTCAGTAGGCGCGGACAATGATCCTTGCACCTTTGTCAAGAGCAGCACAAATAAATTCAATAAGTACTGTAATGAAAATGTAGGGACGCTTTAAATATTCACGGAGACATAAAATGATGAAACCCTACCTAATATAGTGGAATACAAGAACGTGCTCCTTCATGGCGATTTGCATTACCGCCAACTTGTGTCCGCTAGAGTCATACTCGAGATCCAGACCAACGAACTTGAACCTGTCCTCATCCTCGTCGAGCCAACCCTCGTACATACGAAGAATTCTATCAACAGTCGCCGCCTCATTGGTGTAGACGACGTCGATATATGTCCTCCCGTGCGCAAGGATGCGGTACTTCTCCGTCGTGGACTTCTCGTCTCCGGCCACGACGGAGGAAGAGATAGATGCCATGGACAGCGTGGGAGGAAGGGAGCACTGGGATGCGGTAGACGAATGGCCGGGGTTGGGACAGAACGGTGGAACTACCACAGTATTGGGCGGATATAGGGGCGGGAGGCGAACATGCAGTTAGAGGTCTGGCGGCCCATTGGCCCGTTACATGTCTGACGGCCTACCTGAATTTTTTAATTTTGATTTGAATAAATCTGCAGCACATCTGGTTAAAATGAAAAAATTCAAAAAAAGTTTTAACCAACGGATTATGTTCACAAAAACGTGTGACATATTGGGTAAAAAAAATTGGATTTTTTTTTGAAGGTCGAAAAATCGACTAGCTTAGAAAAGTGGTTTGATGTAACCCAAACGGTTCCGTTTCTAAGAATGCGGATTTTTCGACCTTCGAGAAACGCTCCAGAAATTTGTGCACACACTCTCGTATCCATTCTAAGACGAAGTGTGAAGGTTTTTTTCATTTTTTGAATTTTAGTGAAAATAAACTATTAAATTTCAGTTAAATTCGAGTTGGAAAAAAAACAGAAGAAAACTAAAGAACCCTGTTGGATGGGCCATGAGTGTTCCTTCCCGCGTCCATGCTCCACGTTAATGGGCTTAGTACAAACCGCGTTACATGTCTGACGGCCTAACAGAAAAGTTTTTTAGTTTTGATTTGAATAAATCTGCAACACATCTGGTTAAATTCAAAAAATTCAAAAAAAAGTTTTAACCAACGGATTATGTTCACAAAAACGTGTGACATATTGGGTAAAAAACTTGATTTTTATCGAAGGTCGAAAAATCGACTAGCTTAGAAAAAGTGGTTTGATGTAACCCAAACGGTTCCGTTTCTAAGAATGTGGATTTTTCGACCTTCGAGAAACGCTCCAGAAATTTTTGCACACACTCTCGTATCCATTCTAAGACGAAGTGTGAAGGTTTTTTCATTTTTTGAATTTCCGTGAAAATAAACTATTAAATTTCAGTTAAATTCGAGTTGAAAAAAAAAAAGAAAACTAGAGAACCCTGCTGGATGGGCCATGAGTGTTCCTTCCCCGCGTCCATGCTCCACGTTAATGGGCTTAGTAAAAACCGGCCTATTACTTGTCTGGAATGTTATCCAACTATTGTGCCTAGCTCTGCGTGCCGGCGTTAATGAGCGCCACCGCTCCCCCGCCTCACTCCGGCCTATAAAAAGGGCCGCATGTCATCGTCCCTCTCACACACAAACCCTAGCCCAACCCTAGCCGCCACCATCTCAACAAAAGTCGCCGCCATGGCTGGGAGAGGCGGAGGCCGAGCTCGCGGTCGTGGTCGTGGTCGCGGCAGAGCTGCACGCTCGCCGTCGCCTGCCACACCGTCGGCTTCATCGTCGGAGATGGACGTGGAGGGGCCCGTGCTGCTCGAGTTCGTCCTCATCCTCAAGGGCGACCCACGCGGCATCCAGAGGCTGCCTGACTCCTTCGCCGTCTACATCGTCGGCGAAGACCGCCCGGGCACGATGCATCTGCGGGAGGCTTCGTCCGGCTTCTACCGGTGGATCGTCGACGTGATCTACGGCGCGCGCGGCAAGATGTACCTACACATCGGCTGGGAGAAGTTGGCGCGCCACCACAGCCTCGAAGCCGGCTTCATCCTCTTGTTCTCCTACTTTGGCGACAGGGACATGAGCGTCAAGGTCTTCGACGAGACGCGCTGCCGCCGGGACAACCACGACAACCACGGCGACAACACCGACGAGGAGGACGACTGATGAAGAGTGTTGTGTCTTTGCAGCGAATACGTGCATCGAGGTTTCTGTCTATTCTCCCTCGCAAGAACCAACAGGGGCACCGTCACCAGCTGGATTTTCCAGTTTGGGTGACTGGGTGTGCCCTCGAGTGTTCTTTCTTGGAAGCAAACAGATGAAACCTTCGATGCACGACCTAGTTAGGTTTAGTTTTTTTGCAATATATTTTTATTTGTGTCAACCATGGTTCAAACTATGTATTAGTTTGTGGAAAATCATGTTCCTAATTATGTCTTCGTGTAAACCATGTTTCCAATTATGTATTAGTTTGTGGAAATTGAAATAAAAATGCCAAAAAAAAGTTGGAATCTACATGAATAATCTGGGGTAGACCATGGTGGGTTGCACCCAGACACCCCAACTATAGGGTTTTAGGCCAAAACATGCACTTTTGGGGCAAATCAAGTGGCTGGGGATGCCAGGGTGAGGCCACACTTGGCACATGGGTGCACCATTGCATGTCCCACACTTCTACCCTTGGAATGTACATGAATAATATGGGGTAGACCATGGTGAGTTGCACCCGGACACCCCAAATATAGGGTTTTAGGCCAAAACATGCATTTTTGGGACAAATCAAGTGGCTGGGGATACCAGGGTGAGGCCACACTTGGCACATGGGTGCACCATTGCATGCCCCACACTCCTACCCTTGTAATCTACATGAATAATATGGGGTAGACCATGGTGAGTTGCACCCAGACACCCCAAATATAGAGTTTTAGTCCAAAACATGCAATTTTGGGGCAAATCAAGTGGCTGGGATGCCAGGGTGAGTCCACACTTGGCACATGGGTGCACCATTGCATGCCCCACACTCCTACCCTTGGCACCTACATGAATAATATGGGGTTTGGGGGCGGCGTTTGGGGGACGCGGCTAGGGAGCGACGTCCCTCAAACGTGGCACGAACAAAACACGTCCCCCAAACGCCTAATCCGGCGCGCTTTGGGGGACGGTTTGGGGGACGCGACTGGAGATGCTCTAATGTGCTCCAAAGAACTATCAAGAACGATGTAGTTCTTGGATGGTACAGCCCAAGGTGGTCAGTTTATAGACTAGTTCCAACTGAGTGCATGGTTATTTCATGTGAGAACCCTAGGAGACTTAACACGGAATGGTGCATGGTCTATTTAGTCAACATCGAAATAATCACAAGTACACAAATATGTGACTATTTTTTACCTCAAGCTCATATGTGACTATTTGTTAAGGGTTCACAACTCTACCAATATGTGACTATTTTTTACTCCTTTCTTACCCGTAGCTTCTATGGTAATCAAACTTGGTTGATTTTAGCTAACATCTCTACGTGGCAATGACTTTGTTATCGAGGGATTGAACAAGTTTGGCTACGGAGACTGAGCAGTCTATGTGAAAAACAATTTATGCATGAGAATAACAAACAAGGCATTCATGCATAACCACACTGGAGATATAAGTTCTTACTACTAAGACATTCCATAAGTAGAACTTAAGGTTCTACATACACACGTTAAACCTAAAAGTTCTTAGTTATCCATTACAACCAGACAGAAATAAGTTCCAAGGGACATAACATATATACGGCGGCGAGGCATGAGGCTGAGGCATGCATGGCAGGTTCAGATGTTGCGACGCCTCTTGAGGATCCTGCCGGAACGGGGAAGGCGGGGACCCAGCAGAAACCTTGCAAGTGCCTCGTGGTCAGCCTTGCCCTACCACTCGCGGGCGCTGTGGCGAGTGTCCATTGCATGCATCTCAAGGGAAGCCAGCAAGCCGTCCTTCACCTTGCAGGGACAGAAGGGGCAAGCATGCCTTCCCCTACGCATTGTCTTCAGTTTCCGAGACTCGAAGCCCTGGACCTGCCTCTGCACGTAGGACTCATAGTTGTCCTCGTCGACGTCGTCATCTGTGTTGTACTGCAAATATAATTAGTTAGTCATGTGCTTCATATATACATGGAAGGACAGTAAACCAATACAAGGACAGTATTCATTTCATTGAACAAAACAGACTACACATGAGGAATAATCCTACAAGAAAATTAGAACCGATGAGACATTGGATATGCCTCACCTGGAACATACTTCATCTGGAACATAGAAATTACAATTGGTCGGAAAAATTGAGAGGTAGCTAACAATTCCCATCATAGTACTACAGACAAATGTGTGTTCCTTATTAGTTTTGCAGGATCAGGGGCACATCACCAAATTGGCTCTGCCCATAGATTCCAATTTTTCCTCATGATTCGTTTTTTGTAAATTCTATTTCTCCAAAGTTCATTTATATGTACATTTTGTGTCGTGACAATTTCTACAAAACATTGTTAGAAAAAGAAACCTTTCACTTTTGAACCGCTTTAACCAATCAACAGCTTGTTTTGATTTTTTTTTCCTTTACATGCCTCTATTAAAGAGGGCAAGTGGATCGTCATTTTAGCTCACTGCATATGAAGAAAGCGTTTCACCCAACCTAAAAAATAGGAGAGAGGCATGCATTGGGGCAAGGAGTAATTATAGGATGTGATTAATTAGCAAATTAAATGAAAGCATGCCTTATTTGTTATGTGTTTTGGAACAAATAGTTCTTCACTGGAGCCCAGAATAAGTAGCCTTATTTGTTATGTGGTTTCTCAATGTTGTTTATTGGTTACTAGCATGCACAACATTTATAAGCACCTAAATCAAAGCATCTTCTTGATTAATGAGAATTTTTTTGACAGAATACGGCACTTTATTGATTAACTCATATCAATACAAAAGGGTCTTCCGGATGCAAGCCGGAGCATATAATTGGAAATAAAACCTAAAGACGCTAGATTATAGGATCTAGCTAAAATATGTGCCGATTCATTCATAATTGGAGCGTTTAACATGCTAAAAGATGCAACAGAGAAGTCTGCAGCCATTAGGTTGATGTCCTTTACCAACACTCCCACCTGAGACCGATCATGCACAATGGAGTTTAGTCGCTGGATCAAGGACAAGCAATCAGTGACGAACATCCATTTGAAAAACCCCTATCTCTAGTTATCAGCACCGCTTGTCGAACAGCCAAAGCTTCAGCAATCTCCGGAGAGGTAAATGATTGAACGAATGAGGGTTTTTTTACAAAAAGTTTAAGGTCTCTTCAAAACCACGTGCACCCGCTTATTTGTGGACGGAGGGAGTAGATCTACCTCGCAGGGTTAACTCGCGGATCGGATTACCAGATCGACATAGCATCCACACGCATCTAATCTACATACATCGTTACTAGATCTAGGGGAGACAGAGCTTTACCTCGCGCTCGACGTACTAGCTTCGTACAAGGCGTCGATTTCCTTGTATCCTCTCCGCAGCAGCCACCGCATCGCGCCGCCGCAGCACCACCGTCCGTCCCATTCATGCGGTAACTCACACGTTCGTTGGGAACCCCAGAGGAAGGTATGATGCGCACGAAAGAATCCCTCGAAAGGTTTAATTTATCGAGGAGAAGCTTGAAGGCGATGGTGGCAGTGATTGGCGCAACAACGTGATTCGGCGCCAACGTAAATCTGAACCAAAGTACTTTGCCCCAACGAAACAGTGAGGTTGTCAATCTCACCGGCTGTAACAAAGGATTAAACGTATCGAGTGGAAGATGATTGTTTGCAAGAAAATAGTAAAACACAATTGCGGTAGATTGTATGCTATGTAAAGAATAGGACCGGGGTCCACAGTTCACTAGAGGTGTCTCTCCCATAAGATAAAGCATGTTGGGTGAACAAATTACAGTCGGGCAATTGACAAATAGAGAAGGGCATAACAATGCATGTACATGATATGATAAATATAGTGAGATTTAATTGGGCATTACGACAAAGTACATAGACCGCCATCCAACCGCATCTATGCTAAAAAGTCCACCTTCAGGTTATCATCCGAACCCCATTCAGTTGCTAAGCAACAGACAATTGCATTAAGTATGGTGCGTAATGTAATCGACAACTACATCCTTAGACATAGAATCAATGTTTTATCCCTAGTGGCAACCACATCACAACCTTAGAACTTTCTGTCACTGTCCCAGGTGTCAATGAAGGCATGAACCCACTATCGAGCATAAATACTCCCTCTTGGAGTTAAGAGTACAAACTTGGCCAGAGCCTCTACTAATAACGGAGAGCATGCAAGATCATAAACAACACATAAACAATAGATTGATAATCACCATAACATAGTATTCTCTATCCATCGGATCCCGACAAACACAACATATAGAATTACATATAGATGATCTTGATCATGTTAGGCAGCTCACAAGATCCAACAATGAAGCACAACAAGGAGAAGACGACCATCTAGCTACTGCTATGGACCCATGTCCAGGGGTGAACTACTCACTCATTACTCCGGAGGCGATCATGGCGATGAAGAGTCCTCCGGGAGATGAATCCCCTCCGGCAGGATGCGGAGGCGATCTCTGAATCCCCGAGATGGGATTGCGGCGGCGGCGTCTGGAAGGTTTCCGTATCGTGGCTCTCGGGGGTTTCGCGACGGAGGCTTTAAGTAGGCGGAAGGGTAGGTCGGGGGGCTGACGAGGGCCCACACCATAGGGCGGCGCGGGCCCCCTCCCGCGCGGCCCATGGTGGCGGCGCCTCGTCGCTCCACTTCGTTATCTCTTCGGTCTTGGAAGCTCCGTGCAAAAATAGGACCTGGGCGAAGATTTCGTCCAATTCCGAGAATATTTCCTTACTAGGATTTCTGAAACCAAAAACAGCAGAAAGCAGGAACTGGCTCTTCGGCATCTTGTTAATAGGTTAGTTCCAGAAAATGCATAAATATGACATATAATGTGCATAAAACATGTAGGTATCATCAATAAAGTAGCATGGAACATAAGAAATTATCGATACGTTGGAGACGTATCAGCATCCCCAAGCTTTGCTCGTCCCGAGCAGGTAAAACGATAACAAAGATAATTTCTGAAGTGACATGCCATCATAATCTTGATCATACTATTTGTAAACATATGTTATGAATGCAGCGATCAAAACAAAGGTAATGACATGAGTAAACAAGTGAATCATATAGCAAAGACTTTTCATGAATAGTACTTCAAGACAAGCATCAATAAGTCTTGCATAAGAGTTAACTCATAAAGCAATAAATCAAAGTAAAGGTGTTGAAGCAACACAAAGGAAGATTAAGTTTCAGCGGTTGCTTTCAACTTATAACATGTATATCTCATGGATATTGTCAACATAAAGTAATATAACAAGTGCAATATGCAAGTATGTAGGAATCAATGCACAGTTCACACAAGTGTTTGCTTCTTAAGGTGGAGGGAGATAGGTAAACTGACTCAACAATAAAAGTAAAAGAAAGGTCCTTCAAAAAGGAAAGCATCGATTGCTGTATTTGTGCTAGAGCTTTTATTTTGAAAACATGAAACAATTTTGTCAACGGTAGTAATAAAGCATATGAGTTATGTAAATTATATCTTACAAGTTGCAAGCCTCATGCATAGTATACTAATAGTGTCCGCACCTCGTCCTACTTAGCTTGGACTACCGGATCTTTGCATGCCATGTTTCAACCAAGTGTCACAAAGGGGTACCTCCATGCCGCCTGTACAAAGGTCTAAGGAGAAAGCTCGCATTTTGGATTTCTCGCTTTTAATTATTCTCAACTTAGACATCCATACCGGGACAACATGGACAACAGATAATGGACTCCTCTTAAATGCATAAGCATGTAGCAATGATTATTATTCTCATATGAGATTGAGGATATATGTCCAAAACTGAAACTTCAACCATGATTCATGGCTTTAGTTAGCGGCCCAATGTTCTTCTCTAACAATTTTGCATGCTCCAACCACTAAAATGATAGATCCTTCAGACAAGACGGACATGCATAGCAACTCACATGATATTCAACAATAGTTGATGGCGTTCCCCAGAAGCATGGTTATCGCACAACAAGCAACTTAATAAAAGATAAAGTGCATAAGTACATATTCAATACTACGATAGTTTTTAAGGCTATTTTGTCCCATGAGCTATATATTGCAAAGGTGAATGATGGAATTTTAAAGGTAGCACTCAAGCAATTTACTTTGGAATGGCGGAGAAATACCATGTAGTAGGTAGGTATGGTGGACACAAATGGCATAGTAGTTGGCTCAAGGATTTTGGATGCATGAGAAGTATTCCCTCTCGATACAAGGTTTAGGCTAGCAAGGTTATTTGAAGCAAACTCAAGGATGAACAGGTGCAGCAAAACTCACATAAAAGACATATTGTAAACATTATAAGACTCTACACCGGCTTCCTTTTTGTTCAAAACTCAATACTAGATATTATCTAGACCTTAGAGAGACCAAATATGCAAATCAAATTTTAGCAAGCTCTATGTATTTCTTCATTAATGGGTACAAAGCATATGATGCAAGAGCTTAAACATGAGCACAACAATTGCCAAGTATCACATTATCCAAAACATTTTAGAATTACTACATGTAGCATTTTCCAATTCCAACCATATAACAATTTAACGAAGAAGAAACTTCGCCATGAACATTATGAGTAAAGCCTAAGGACATATTTGTCCATATGCAACAGCGGAGCGTGTCTCTCTCCCACAAAGTGAATGCTAGGATCCATTTTATTCAAACAAAAACAAAAACAAAAACAAACCGACGCTCCAAGTAAAGAACACAAGATGTGATTGAATAAAAATATAGTTTCAGGGGAGGAACCTGATGATGTTGTCGATGAAGAAGGGGATGCCTTGGGCATCCCCAAGCTTAGACGCTTGAGTCTTCTTAAAATATGCAGGGGTGAACCACGGGGGCATCCCCAAGCTTAGAGCTTTCACTCCTCTTGATCATAGTATATCATACTCCTCTCTTGACCCTTGAAAACTTCCTTCACACCAAACTTCAAGCAAACTTATTAGAGGGTTAGTGCACAATTAATAATTCACACATTCAGAGGTGACACAAACATTCTTTACACTTCTGGACATTGCATAAAGCTACTGGACATTAGTGGATCAAAGAAATGAATCCAACATAGCAAAAGAGGCAATGCGAAATAAAAGGCAGAATCTGTCAAAAACAGAACAGTCCGTAAAGACGAATTTAAAGCTGGCACCAGACTTGCTCAAATGGAAAAACTCAAAACTAATGATAGTTGCGTACATATCTGAGGATCACGCTCGTAAATTGGCAGATTTTTTCGAATTTTCTACAGAGAACTGTGCCCAGATTCGTGACAGACAGCAATGCTGTTTCTGCGCAGCGATCCCAAATATAACATCAACTTTGTCATGGAAACTTTACTTGGCACAAAAACATGATAAGGAGAGGTTGCTAAAGTAGTAAACAACTTCCAAGACTCAAATATAAAACAAAGTACTGTAGTAAAAACATGGGTTGTCTCCCATAAGCGCTTTTCTTTAACGCCTTTCAGCTAGGCGCAGAAAGTGCAAATCAAGTATTTTCAAATGAAGAAGCATCAACATTATTACCTTGGGAGCTGGGAGTTTTCTCAACAATGCATTGTATCTGGTCTATATAAGTAACTCCTCTCTCATTGCTCCTAGGCTTACTATTCTCATCAAACAAATTTTCAGGAACAAGCCAAGCATAGTTGTTTTCCAAAGCTTCATGCATTCCTAGTAGTTTACTAGGTATTGGCGCTTTAATTTCCCTACCATCATTAACATTATTAGTATACTTAATTCTATCCATATCCATCTTTTCAAGTATTTGTTTAAAATTAGGAAAGAAACCAAGCCTCTTATGCTTAATAAAAACTTTTCTAGCTTCTTTAACTATATCCTCAAATTCTCTAACAAGGACTTTTAAAACAAAATTTCTCTTTTCCCCCATCTCCATATCCGAAAGTGTAAGAAACATATGTTGTATTATGGGATTGAGATTAACAAATCTAGTTTCTAACATGTGTATCAAGCAGAGCACTTTCATAAGTAGGAGCAGTTTTTAATAATGGTATATCTTCAAAATCTTCATCCATACTAACATGGGTGAAAAATTCTTCTATATTATCTCTTCCAATGATACACCCTCGTCCTACCGGTATCTCTTCCAAAGTAAACTTAGGATTAAGCATGATGAAATAAGCAAAAAGTAAACTAGGCAAACAAAGTAAAGACAAGTAACTAATTTTTTTGTGTTTTTGATATAGAGAGCAAGACAATAAATAAAGTAAAACTAGCAACTAATTTTTTTGTGTTTTGTTTAGGTGCAGCAAACAAAGTAGTAAATAAAATAAAGCAAGACAAAAACAAAGTAAAGAGATTGAGAAGTGGAGACTCCCTTGCAGCGTGTCTTGATCTCCCGGCAAAAAAAAGAGCTTGATGGCGTGTAACTCACACGTTCGTTGGGAACCCCAAGAGGAAGGTATGATGCGCACAGTAGCAAGTTTTCCCTCAGAAAGAAACCAAGGTTTAATCGAACCAGGAGGAGCCAAGAAGCACGTTGAAGGTTGATGGTGGCGAAATGTGATGCGGCGCAACAACAGGGATTCCGGCGCCAACGTGGAATGCACAACAAAGCCAAAGTACTTTGCCCCAACAAAACAGTGAGGTTGTCAATCTCACCGGCTTGCTGTAACAAAGGATTAAACGTATCGAGTGGAAGATGATTGTTTGCAAGAAAATAGTAAAACACAATTGCAGTAGATTGTATGCTATGTAAAGAATAGGACCGGGGTCCACAATTCACTAGAGGTGTCTCTCCCATAAGATAAAGCATGTTGGGTGAACAAATTACAGTCGGGCAATTGACAAATAGAGAAGGGCATAACAATGCATGTACATGATATGATAAATATAGTGAGATTTAATTGGGCATTACGACAAAGTACATAGACCGCCATCCAACTGCATCTATGCCTAAAAAGTCCACCTTCAGGTTATCATCCGAACCCCATTCAGTATTAAGTTGCTAAGCAACAGACAATTGCATTAAGTATGGTGCGTAATGTAATCGACAACTACATCCTTAGACATAGAATCAATGTTTTATCCCTAGTGGCAACAGCACATCACAACCTTAGAACTTTCTGTCACTGTCCCAGGTGTCAATGAAGGCATGAACCCACTATCGAGCATAAATACTCCCTCTTGGAGTTAAGAGTACAAACTTGGCCAGAGCCTCTACTAATAACGGAGAGCATGCAAGATCATAAACAACACATAAACAATAGATTGATAATCACCATAACATAGTATTCTCTATCCATCGGATCCCGACAAACACAACATATAGAATTACATATAGATGATCTTGATCATGTTAGGCAGCTCACAAGATCCAACAATGAAGCACAACAAGGAGAAGACGACCATCTAGCTACTGCTATGGACCCATGGTCCGGGAACTACTCACTCATCACTCCGGAGGCGATCATGGCGATGAAGAGTCCTCCGGAGATGAATCCTCTCGGCAGGATGCCGGAGTCGATCTGAATCCCCGAGATGGGAATCGCGGCGGCGGCGTCTCGGAAGGTTTTCCGTATCGTGGCTCTCGGTCTGGGGTTTCGCGACGGAGGCTTTAAGTAGGCGGAAGGGTAGGTCGGGGGGGCTGACGAGGGCCCACACCATAGGGCGGCGCGGCCCCCCTATGGCCGCGCGGCCCTATGGTGGCGGCGCCTCGTCGCCCCACTTCGTTATCTCTTCGGTCTTCTGGAAGCTCCGTGCAAAAATAGGACCCTGGGCGAAGATTTCGTCCAATTCCAAGAATATTTCCTTACTAGGATTTCTGAAACCAAAAACAGCAACAGAACTGGCTCTTCGGCATCTTGTTAATAGGTTAGTTCAGAAAATGCATAAATATGACATATAATGTGCATAAAACATGTAGGTATCATCAATAAAGTAGCATGGAACATAAGAAATTATCGATACGTTGGAGACGTATCATCCACCACTGCACCAGCAGGCGCAACCGCTCCCACTCCCGCAACCGCTCCCGCTCCCGCAGCCGCCCCCGCAGCCGCAACCGCTCCCTCTCCGCCGTCCAAACCAGCAGCAGCCGCGGCCAAGTTCATGTCCATGGCCAGATCTGTGCTTCGACTAAGAAATGGGAGTGGAAAGAGAGGCTTTGGTCGAACTAGGGTTAGGATTTTCTCTCCTCTGCTTTTTGCCAGAAATGGGGATGGTGGGGAGGGGATGAGGCCGAGTGGGGTTAAAATAGGTGACTCTTTTGGACTGTGCGCATGGGCGTGGACCCTTGTGTGGACCCGTGTGTACGCGGAAGAGAAACGGACGGTATTGTACGCGGAAGAGGTACGGCGTGTACGCGGAAGAGGTACGGACGCGTACGTATTCTCGCGGTGATACGCGTACCCCCTCGGCTAACGGGTCCTACGGGTTTTGGAGCGGGCATTTCTATACCCAAATCGAAGTTGAAAAGACGATCCTGCCCCTCGCCGCGGATTAATCTGGGTCGTCCTTGTGTTCCGCTCAACATAACCGTTCGACGTTGGGGGTCTATGGAAGCACTCGCCTAATATGTATGGGTGTAATTACACTAGGACTCATCTCCAAGTCTATCCCCTCCTTTTGTACCTCTATATATACCCCACTAGGATAATGGCAATACAACAAACTGAAATTAGGGTTCTACAACTTTCTACACTTACTATGGTAGCATATAATACATGGTAGAGGTGAGGTAGTATTTTAAAAATGTGTCTAAGTACCATGTAGTCATCTAAGAAAAGCCCTAGTCATCCTGGTTCTAGATATCCTAAACAACCATCTCTAGACATATGCATCTAGGAGCCATATTGTGCCCGCTGCTCCTCCGCGAGAAGGGATGACCATGTTTGGATCCATTCGTAGACATACGAATAACAAACACCCACGTGGATCTGCTTTTATTTTTCTATATCCCATTAGCCAATCTTAAACATATTTGTGATATTGATAGGAAGAGTATAATATTAAAAGTAAAATGCACAATTGTCTGAATATATTAATTTCATCAAAATTATAAATTTAGTACAACTTTCAAAACAATATTCGCACCAAAGTATTTTTGACGTAGCACAATGCTGTAGAGGGAAGGATATTATCGGGACAAGTATCCTTTACAAAACCAGTGTTCAAGTCATTGCCTATAACAAAGAGAACATCTACTGAGAACCAGCCTATAGTTTGATGGTTAGAACGGCAGTTCCACTTCCAAACTGTCAGGGATCAAACCCTAGGTTTGACACCTTGATTTCTAATAAAAAGGCATAATTTTATTAGTGGGAGGCGATATTCCCGTCGATAATGATATGTGTGTGGTGACTGTTAATTTTAAAACTCGTCGGATCAGTTTCTTGGACTCAATCTCTCGAATGTGTTCATAGGGGTACGATGTGTGCGCGTACATTCATTGGGGTGAATGTCTGTACGTATTTATGAGCATCCGCATCTATATTGTGTTTCGCAGAAACAGAAGAGCATCTACTAAAATACTCCTCCTTGACTCTCATTAAGCCTTTCAAAAAATAAGAGATAGTAGACTTTGCATGACCCTGGGATAATGTTTCGCGTTGAAGGTATTTATTTACTATGCATTGTCACAGTGTCTCTTCATTCAAAGTTTTGAATAACTACGTACTAAGTAAATATTTACTTTTTATATCAGGAACCTCGACCCCTTGGCTAGTTCTTTGAGATCATGAGGATCAATGACACTATCAAAGTTACTTCTTTGCACCTAAAAATTGGGCAGGATATAATGGATGGCGGATAGAAAATTTGTATCAATGAAATCAAATATTATTTTCTTAGTAAATTATTTTTAACGGAAATTCATTATAGTTAATTGAGAAAGTGATTGTGATAACTGAATATTTTTATTTGCACAAGGGCTACATTTAATTTTCAAACCGGGTGTCCAATTTCTTAAGTACGACCAGGCATGGTGTCATGAGGCACAAGTAGACACGTCGTACTTTTTACGAAATGGAATTTTGGCACGTGCTTGTCAACTACTATACGAAGCTAGTTTATGTCGCATAAAGAGCTGATATTTTGGTCTATCCATATATACAAATTCTATTCACCTCCTCATATATCGGCCAACTCTTTTGATCGACCAGCTACATATACTATTGTTATAAACTTATAATCTATCTCTTGGCTCATATATCATTTACAACGAGATTGCTGAAACAGGAGCTCCTCATGGTCGACTATCCTACCTATGACATGTTTCATTATCTGCTAGTGATATTATTCGATGGACTAAGATCCATGGACCATACAATGTACCATTTTTTCACGTCATCACGATCCACATGAGGCATTCTTCGGAGTAAGAGGCCTCTAGGGAAAACATATACAATAAACGCTTGGTTTGACATTTGTCGCAGCATGATTTTCCGTGGAGCATGCAAACACTCTAGCCCTTGATATTTACAAATCATGTGTTGCTTTTACATCTATAGGATCTTTGGCCAAGAGAATAGGTTCACGGAGTACTAACAAACTTTGGCAAAAAAATCCCGTGTCAGTGTGTGTTTTGCACTTTGCAATCCAATCGAATCACAATTTCAAACCAGTGGAACGTTTGGTTAGCAGATCCCATGGCTCAACAATAAGGGCGATTTTCTCCATACGCCATACGCACGCGAAGAAATGGCTGTTGACGACAATATGGCGCACCTAGCAACAGGTCCCTCCATACTGGAGCGGAGCGGGCAAGTGCAATGGGCGAAAAGTTTGGCGGTTTCCATGAGCGTGTGGCGTTGGGCGACGGCGGCATGAGGCGTACGCACCGCCTAACATGCCACATGGATCGCCAGCACACGTCCAGGTGCGAGCAGAGGGGCCGGGTACACGGAGGAGTTTCAACGGTAGAGTTGCATCAAGAAGGGAGTTAGCTAGAGAGAGGAGAATGTGCCACAAATATGGTCTATTGATGGGCTGGAAAAACTTCAGAGATCCTAGAGTTGCTGCGAGGCGTCTGTCAAATATTGAACTCCACAGAGTTGCTGCGAGGTGTGATCCTTAAACTCAAGACTTATAATTGAATTTTTAATAAAATTTACTTTTAATCCAAGTATAGAAATACATTTTTTACATAACTGACTATTTTTGTTTTGACACGGCCTAAATTTAATTTTGAAGGATATCGATTTTCTAAAGTATGGGCCCGGCCAGGGTCATACAAGTGTAGCATGATATGGTCATAGCAGTAACTTTTTCCATACAGATCAAACAAGGATGGGCCCAAATTCGGTCGAAAAAAATTGACAGTACCAAGCTCGTCGAGGTTTGGATGTGTGCATGTCTTTGTATGGATGGGTGAGTTGCATTAAAACGTGGGACTACTAGAGAGAGCAGAGTAACCTGCATAAGGATCGGAGATTGTTTCCTCTCATGAATCACGATCGAACTTCATATATTTGATGAGTGAAAAGTTGAGAGAGCCAACAAGCGGAAGGCATCCTTCTGATCTCCCAACAAGTGGAGACATTCATTGCATGCTGCACGTTCCCTGTCGTTGAGCAACCATGCATAATGCATTGTGTGCCGTTAATGCATAAATCCTCATGGGTCTGCTCGAATTATCACAACTCACCTACACTAGCACCAAGAAGCATAGTGTGGGCTGACATGCTTTTACTACACGGAACTTATGTAGAAACGTTTCTACATAAGCCAAATTTATGTCCTATAAAAGTTGATATTTTGCCACATCCATATATACACATTCTATTCACTTCATCATATATGAGTCAACTATTTTGACAAACCAGCTTCATATACTGTTATTCGTCCATGTCCATATAGTCTTTTCACCCGGATTGCCGATGGAAACATGAGATCCTCATGGTATGGACACAGTGAATGGACAATATTAGTTAACTGACCATGTCATCGCAGTCAATATTAGTTAACTGAGCATGCCATATCGTATTCTTCGGAATGTGAGGCCTAGGGAAATCTTAGTGAACAATTGTTGCGTCTTGTGCAGCAATCACTCTGGAACCTGCTTGGGATAAAGATCGTGCAACCATTTTGCATATTCCCATAACTTCAAGTGGGATGGGAGTTGTCTTCTTTTGCATTAGTTAGTCGAAGTTGTTGATCTCTTAGAGCATGTACAATAAGGCTGATGTCGAGGGTGCTTCTCGGCAATGCCCTCCGATAGGGGCTTAGGGTTGATGGAATCCTGCAAGCTGACACGAGACATCGGTACGCAGACAAACGGGGAGAGCGATTTACCCAGGTTCGGGGTCCTCGATGAGGTAAAACCCTTACGTCCTGCTTGTCTGTTCTTGATTATGATGAAAACAGTGTTACAATGGGGTGCCGAATAGTTCGGCTGTGATCTCGTCGAGGTAGCTAATCGCTAGGGTAACCTAGTTCTAAGCTTCTGTTGGCTAAGATCGCTAAGATTGGTCGTGTTCCTCGATAGCCCCTCTCCTAGCATTTATATAGGTGGCCAGGTCCCGAGAGGTCTAATCGAGTACGAGCAGGCTTACAATAGATCTATCTCTAATCTTTCCTTGTTCGGCTTCTTCCGTGTCTTGTACTTCAAGTAATCTTCCGCCGCACCGTCCTAGTGGCCCACCTTCCCTTCGGGTACCTTCATGGGCCTCCATCTGGACCGTATAAGGTAGAGCAATATTGGTTAACCGAAGGGTAATGCCCCCGTCAGTAGCCCCCGAGTGTCTAACCGAACATAGTTCGGGTAGAGACTGAAGCATATCTTCTTCCGAAGTCCTTCTCCTTGATCATTCTTGCTTTCCTTCTGTCTTCTATCGGGTGCGCGTCAGCGCTCCCGGGAGTAGCCCCCGAGTCTAGGTACGGATGCTTGCAATCCGTGCGTAGACTCAAGTTGTACCACTCGAACATCTTCTTCTGCCGAAGTTTTTCCTGCAAGTCTTTGTAGACCATCCGATATATTTTCTTTATGCAAGGGATAACGAATAACGTGCCCAACTTTTGTTGGTTAACTGCGATGGCAAAACAACGTTACCCTACACAGAATCAAGTCCCCGGGCATGATCCTGGAGTGCGAAAAAAGTTCTGTCGGGTGCGCGTCCAGCGCTCCCGATGGGAGTAGCCCCCGAGTCTGGACACGGGCGTTTTACGCCCGAGTGCAGACTCGAGTCACATATTTCCTTCGAGTCCTCATTCTATCGGGTGCGCGGCAGCGCTCCCGATGGGAGTAGCCCCCGAGCCTAGGTGCGGATGCTTGCAATCCGCGCATAGGCTCAAGTCGATCACCCAACACTTTCTTATCTCTTCGTATGCAATCAACAATGCCCATGACGTCACTGATGACACGCTGCTGTTGTGACCTGATTGACAAGACTTGACCCTCCGAGCCCACCCTAGTTCTGCGCAGGCAGTTTTTAGGTTTTGACCAGTGCACGCGCAGCGACCGAGGCGTTTCCTCGATTTTCGCGCGACGTGGGAATAATGGGCCGCCGGTTCCATCCTGTTTTCTAGTGCCACGTGTACAGCTGGATTCGCTCCACCTCCCACGACGCCCACGGAGTTATGGCCACGATCTGATGTCAATCCTTGTGGTATAAATAGAGGGCTTCCTAATTTTTTCTTTTTACACCTCCTACTGCTCATCTTCCTCGCGCATCCTCTCC
Source organism: Lolium multiflorum (assembly GCA_030979885.1). Lineage (NCBI taxonomy): Eukaryota > Viridiplantae > Streptophyta > Magnoliopsida > Poales > Poaceae > Lolium > Lolium multiflorum. Next base: position 60,174,304 of record CM061750.1, on the reverse strand, counting down.
TTCTTCCCGCATCGTTCTCTCAGGAGCTTCAAGCGCCATGGGTAAAAAGAAGGGTACTAGCACTTCGGGCGCGGCCAAAGTTAGCCGCGATTGGTGTGCCTCCGCCATTTCCAACCGCGACATCAATAAGCTGCGAGCTCTTGGATTCATCTCTGCATCTGAGGATGATATCCGTCTTCCAGGTGCGGTTTCTCGCCCAAAGCCCCCGAAGGGCTTTACTGTTATGTTTTCTGCCTTCTGTTCCGTGGCCTCTCCCTTCCGGCGCACGAGTTCCTTCGCTCTCTTCTTTACTTCTACGGGATCCAGCTCTGGCAGCTGACCCCGAACTCTATCCTCCACCTATCCATCTTTGTCACTGTCTGCGAAGCCTTCCTCGGCATTGACCCTCACTGGGGTCTTTGGAGGAAGATCTTCTACGTGAAGCGCCAAACGCAACGGCCCCCCCGTCGTTGGTGGCGTCGGCTTTGTTGTCAGGAAGGAGGTCAACTACTTTGATTACCCAATGAAGGAGTCTGTCCAGGGCTGGCGCAACAAATGGTTTTATCTACGAGATCCTTCAGTATCTGGGCGATGCTCAAACCTTCCTCCCTTTGAGGACAAACTGATTGCTAAGCCGAAGAAATCCTGGCAAAACACCCTTTCTCCCGACGAAAGATCGACAGCCGACAGGCTGTTCGATCAAATAGTTACTCTGAAAAACACGGGAGGCTTGACAATGTGCGGCACTGAGGTTGTCTCAGTGTTCCTGCAACGTCGAGTGCAACCGCTACTGTCTCGCCCCCATCAACTGTGGCTTTATTCGGGCAAGGATGATGAGTCCAGGGTCAGCTCTGCCGATCTTTCGGCTGATGATCTCCGAGATGAGGTCCACCGCCTGACGTGCCTTAGTAAGAATGACAATATCGTCCTGATATCAGCTCGTCCTCCTTATGATGCCGACCATCCTCCAACCGAGGTAATCCTTCGTTTGTTTTTACTGCCATCATCCCTTTTTCTGTTGTATCTCATCAATCTCTTTTTCTTTGAAAGGCGCTCGCAGCTGCCCGACGCTATCCTCCTACACCCGAAAGCGGTGTGGTATTAGAGGATGATGACGAAGATTCCGATGGAACCGAGGATGCCCCTCATGTCCTTGAGGACAGCGATGTCCAAGGGGAAGAGGCTACTGAAGATGACGCCTTCGTCAGGAGTAGGCGTCGGAAGCAGGTACACGATGACCTTATCACTTCGGCTGAATCAAATCCTCGCGGAGGAGATAACGATGCCGACGACGCTGCCTCCCCCTGCCAAGAAGAGCTCAACAAGCATCTTCGCAGGCGAAGATGACCTTGACCTGTGAGTGTTTCTTACTCCCTCCTTGATTTATTCCTTGTCATCTCGTATGCTAACCGCGCACTGTTTTTAAGTAGCTCTGATGACGACGATGATGAAGTCCCTCTTGCGAAGAGGGCGAAATTCGTCTCTGAGAGAGCCGTATCGGCAAAAGAATCTAATCCTTCACCCGCAAAATCGACGCCTCCTTCGCGAACGGCCGTAGAGAAGGTTCCAGTGTCGACAGTTATCCCTCCTGGCGACGTTCCTGCTTCATCGGCTAGTCGCGATCATGTAAGTATTTAACTTGCTTCATTTCGCTGGATTCCCTTTTATCGGTTGGATCCTTATGATCTTATCTTGTCGCAGCCGATCTAGGCCACAGTCGACGCTGTAGTGGAGTTCGCCGAAGAGTTCACCCGACTAGAGATTGAAAACTCCCAACTTCGAAAGACTGTTAAGTCTTCGGCTGATCAGGTGCTGGAAGCCAACAGGCTTGCCACCGATGCCAAGAACGAGAACGTCTTGCTGAAGGAGGAGGTGAAGAAATTGAAGGAGCGGCTGAAGGATGAGCAAGATGCCAAGTACGCAGCAGCGGCTGTAATCGACAAAAAGGAAGGCGCCCTTCGCAAATCCATCAAGAATTTATTAGGTAAAACCCGTGATTCACCATTTTCTGTCTTGGTGTTTCTGTTATTGATTACTGATCTGTCTTTTTCTCAGATGCTGCCGACTTAACCGTCACCCGTCGTCATCAGCTTCGAGAGGATTCTATAGCCGACGCCTTGTCGCTTGCTGCCGAGTCTAACATTCAAGTGCTTGGTCTTTTGAAAAAGGCCAAAGGGGCGCTGTCGAGGTTATACTCGATGATCTTCCCGAAGATGAAGGAGGGCAAGACTCTTGACGATATGGCGGCTTCTTTCCTTGTTGATCCTTCCGAGCCTGTGGAGGTATTGAAACGCCGCAGCCGTTTATTTGGGGCGGTTCTCACTTTTCAATTGCTCATGGGTCATGGGATGGGATCAAATTTGGAGGAGTTGTCCAAAACGTTGCCTGTCGATGATGACCACAACTTAATCGATCTTGAACCTTACAAGCGATCAGCAGTGACTTGTGCGAACCGACTTCTGAAGCTGGTGGATGAAGCTCAAGCCAAGCCTGCTCCCGAATCCGCCCCTGGCTCGTCATCAGCGGACCCTTGAACTTTTCATTTGACTTGTTGTAAATAAGACTAGTCGTAACTTCGTTGTAGTTCAACTTTATTTCGGCTCTGTTGCCAATTTGAACATGCTTTTGAATGTATCACATATACCCAGCGCTCCCGATGGGAGTTTTACTTTGATACTTAGTCTTTTGCCGAATCCTTCAAGTAATGATGAATCAGGCCTCGTTCGCCGCTTGCGTGACCAGGTGTCTAGTTTAGAAAGAGATATTACTTCTCTTCGTGCGATGGCGGCCTTGGTGAAGAAAAAAGGGGAGATGGCGACAGCTATCGAACAGTATGCTCTTGATGGTCTCCATATTGCTACCGAAAGTTTGGGCTGTAAGTATTAACCCATGTTTCTGCTGCAACAGTTTCGAATATTCCCTTAACTGGTTCTTATTCCTTTCCAGTTGTAGCTTCAGATGCGGCTGAGAGAACAAAAAGATCCATGAAGAGGTTGAAGCAATGACTGACGTTGCGCACCGAATCATGGCTTGTGGCTGCATCGTCCGAAAGGCGTCGTCATGGCGAAGTTCAAGTATCGGGTGGGGAAGGCGCATTATTACTTTGATAAGTTCCACGCTCATCTCACGATGGTTTGGAACACCTTGTTTCCCCTAGACCAAGCACCTGAAACCTTATCTGCTTTGTTCACCCGATTCAAGTCCCCCGAAAGGATTCGGCAGTTGGTGCGGAAGGAACTCCTGGCGGGTGCGGAGCTTGCTTTTGCTTCGACATTGGCATGTTACCCGTCTCTAGACTTGGAAGTCGTGGCAAATACTGAGAAGAACTTGGGCCAATATTATGATGCCGCCAGAGGTCCTGCATACACCATTGTTTCCCGAATGGAGTCGTGCCTTGAGAAGGATCTGAAGGCCCATTGGGACCAAGGAGCTCGACTATGAATGTGATAGTTTTAATTCCTGCATAAGATTATTTTGTATAAATTTATCGCGTACGTTGAACGCTATGTTAATTCGATTGATATTTCATTTGCCGGGGCCGGCCGAGTGATCAGTTCAACCTGCTCTCCCGACGACTTCGTTGAATTATGCAATGTTATTGCGAAGCCTTTGTGTAAGTTTTGTAAGAGCGAGACCCGTCAACTTAGTCGAGGGAATTAGACGCTTGGCATCGTCACTCGGTGCACCGGTTTGAGCCTTATTTTGTGGTAATGTAACCATCGACTGCAGCACTCGCATATTCTCTCGAGGCTTGGATTGGTTGTTTTCTTTTCGTGTGTCATTAATCTTAGCTCCCGTTGAGAGTATTTAATTAATGACACTGCGTGTTTTCTAGGCCAGCGCTCCCGATGGGAGTAAGAGCCGAAGGTAGGGGCCGTAGTCGACCTGTTCAGGTGGTAGGGCCTAAATTGAAGAAAAGTAGGTAGAGAACCTGATTAAAACTTTATTCATAAAGAAAAATCGACCTTAAAGGCTATTGAAATAATAAAAACAACCGCGCCCTATGTATAGAACCGTCGCAGGTGTGCGATATTCCATGGGTTTTCGACATCTTTTCCCGAAGTTGGATTTTTGAGCCTGTACGCTCCTCCTGGTATCACTTCGGTGATGACGTAAGGTCCTTCCCATGGAGACTCGAGTTTCGAGGGTTTTTTTTGTTTCAGCCGCAGTACCATATCTCCAACGCTGAAGCATCGATTGCGTATTCGTCGGCTGTGGTAGTTCTTCAGCGCCTGCTGGTATACCGTGGTCCTGGCTAAAGCAATGTCTCGAGCTTCATCTAGTAGGTCTACAGCATCTTGCAGTGCGATGTTGGAGGAAAGTTCTGTGTATGCCGTCACTCGAGGTGCTTCGAATCGAACATCAGCTGGTAGGACTGCTTCGGCTCCATGTACCAGAAAAATGGGGTGTACTGCGTCGACCTGTTAGGCGTGGTACGCAAACTCCACGATCGATGGTAACTCTTCGACCCAAGCTCCCTCTGCGCCTGTAAGGCGTTTCTTGAGGCCGTCCCCTATTAGACCGTTGATCCTTTCCACCTGTCCGTTTGTTTGGGGTGAGCCACTGATGCAAATTTCAGTTCTATTCCCCTGTCATCACAAAACTCTCGAATCCTTTGGAATCAAAGTTAGTCCCATTGTCCGTGACGATGCTGTGAGGCACGCCAAATCGACATGTTATTTCTTTGAAGAACTAGACTGCTGTTTTTGCCTTCTGGTTTCGTACTGGTACTTCCTCGATCCACTTTGTGAATTTGTCGACTGCGACTAATAAGTACGTGTGTCCTCCAGGCGATGATCTCGGCAGTGGTCCAACTTGATCGAGCCCCCATTGGGCGAACGGCCATGCCAAGGGTATCGTCATTAGGTCTGTTGCAGGGGCGTGCGGTTTTAGGGAAAACCGTTGGCAAGGGTCGCACTTCATGACCAGATCTCCAGCATCCGACGCTGCCGTTGGCCAGTAAAATCCTGCCCGGAAGGCTTTTTCTACGAGAGCCCTACTTCCTGCATGATGCCCACAAGTTCCTTCGTGTATCTCGCGCAGCAATGCCCTTCCATCGTCGATGGCAATGCATCTTTGGAAGATACCGGAGATGCTGCGCTTGTAGAGTTCACCGTTTACTATGGTGAAAGCTTTCGATCGCCTGACGATTCGTTTTGCTTCTACTGAATCCGCCGGTAGCTCCTGCTTTGTTAGGTACGCCAGGAACGGTTTAGTCCACAGTGGCTCAAGGATGAGGACCTGTTCGGCTGGAGTTGGGGTTTCATCGGCAGCTTGCTGCGGGTTTGCCTCTGCTTCCTCGGCCGTCGGTTTTGGAGGTGCCAGCGCTTTCTCTTTTATTGATCGCTGAGTGATCACCTCGTAAAACACTCCATCTGGGATTGGAGAGCACATGGAGCCGATGTTTGCTAAGGTGTCGGCTTCCTCATTGCTGGCTCTGCCGATATGTTTAAGCTCACACCCCTCAAATTTGGCTTCCATATTCTGATACAGCTGTCGGTAGGCAATCATGTTGTCGCTAACTGCGTTGCACAGATTCATCGACTGTTGTACTACCAAGTTTGAGTCTCCATAGATTTCCAGGCGAGTCGCCCCACATGCCTTTGCCATCTTCATTCCATGCAGCAGGTTCGTATTCGCTTCATTGTTTGTCGCAGAGAGAAGTTCATACGTAGTATATACTTCATCTTATCTCCTTGTGGTGATATCAGCACCACTCCTGCTGCTGCGCCCGTGCTTCGTTTCGACCCGTCAAAATACATTATCCAGGATCCCGACATGTCGGGTGCCACCGGTGTCTGGGATTGAATCCAGTCCGCCACAAAGTCTGGGAGGATTTGGGATTTTATGGCTGTTCGATTGACGTAAGTTATGTCGTGAGGCGCTATCTCGATAGCCCATTGGGACACTCGACCAGTGGCCTCTGGATTGCTCATTATATTTTTCAACGGCGCCTCGCTCACGACGACAATCGGATGCTCGGTGAAATAGTGCCGTAGCTTGCGGGCTGATCTCCATACTGCATATGCCAGCTTCTGATGATGGGGGTACCTTTGTCTTGCAGGTGTGAGTACTTCACTGAGGTAGTAAACGGGCCTCTGCCGTGAACTCTCCCTGCTTCTTCTCGTTCAACAACCAAGACGCTGCTGAAGACTTGGGCTGTCGCAGCTATGTACATGAGCAGCGTTTCCTTCTCACGGGGGGTTACAAGGACTGGAGATGTCGACAAGATCTTCTTTAGATTGTCGAAGGATTCCTGCGCCTCCTTTGTCCACTCGAACTTTTCCGATTTTTTCATCAGATTGTAGAAAGGCAAAGCTTTTTCTCCCAGCTTGGCAATGAACCTGCTGAGTCTGCTAAGCGTCCCTCCAACTGCACTTGGTGCAGATTCTTTGGCGGCTCCATGTCGAGAATAGCTTTGATTTTCAAAGGGTTGGCTTCGATTCCCCTGGCTGAGATGAAGTATCCTAGTACTTGCCCCCCTGGTACTCCGAAGAAACACTTTTTGGGGTTTAACTTGATCTTATACCTGTCTAGGTTATCGAAGGTTTCCCGCAGATCGTCGACGAGGGTGGCAGTGTGCTTTGTTTTTACCACGATATCGTCGATGTAGACCTCGATGTTTCGTCCGATCTGCTCTCCAAGGCAAGCTTGCATGCAGCGTTGGTAAGTTGCTCCCGCATTTTTCAATCCGAAGGTCATGACGTTGTGTGCGCCGTGTGGGGTGATGAACGCGGTTAGCTCCTGATCTTCCTTCTTCAGTTTGATCTGATTATACCCAGAGTAAGCATCGAGAAAGGAGAGGCGGTCGCATCCAGCTGTGGAATCAACTATCTGGTCAATTCTAGGCAGCGGGAAGTGGTCTTTCGGACAGTGTTTGTTGAGGCCGGTGTAATCGATACACATACGCAGAGCGGTGGTGTCCTTCTTGGGTACCATGACAGGGTTAGCCACCCACTCGATTCCTTGAGCTCTCGGATGAATCCTGCTTTACGAAGTCGATTGATTTCCTCACCAATTGCTCTCCTCTTGGGTTCTGAGAATCGACGCATCTGCTGCACTGGTTTGGCTGTCGGGTCAACATTAAGGGCGTGCTCAGCGAGTTCCCGGGGATCGGCATGTCGGATGGTTCCCATGCAAATATCTCCCAGCGCTCACGGAGGAACTCGATGAGCGCGCCTTCCTATGCGATCGTGAGGTCAGCCGATATATTGACCGTTTTATTCGGGTCAGTGGGGTGCACCTGCAGCTTCTTGGCTTCCTTTGCGGCCTCAAACTCGTCGGATCTTACGTTTCGGTTGTCGGCTGGCGGCTGCGTATGATCCACAGCTGCGTCGATCGCATTGAGCTCCTCCTTAGCGCCGAATTTTGAAGCGATCTTCTGGAACTCCCTGTCACAGGTGTCGACCGAGCAAAACTCCCGTGAATGGTTATTGGGGTTCCGTTGTTGCCTGGCATCTTCAGTTTTAGGTATGCATAATGAGGTATGGCCATAAACTTGGCGAACGCCGGCCTGCCGATGGCATGATACTGAGACTCCCAGTCGACAACTTCGAACTCGATCTTCTCTCTTCTGAAATTGGTGGGTGTGCCGAAGACCACATCCAATGACGTTTTTCCAAGAGAGTAAGCGCGTCGAGTCGGTATAATGCCGTGGAATCCTGTGTCGGACTCCCTCAGCATATCGACTGTTAACCCCATAGCTTTCATTGTGTTGGCAAACAGTAGGTTTAAGCCGCTTGCTCCATCCATGAATACTTTACTCATGTTGTACCCTCCGATCTGCGCCTCGAGGACTAGAGCTGCGTGGCCTGGCCTAGGGACAGCTTTCGGGTGATCTGACCTGTCGAAGGAGATACTTTGCTCTGACCAGTCGATGAATTCAGGTGTATCGACCATAGCGACTTCTGCGTACTTCACTTCTCGTGAGAATTTCTTGATTTCCCTTTTTGAGAAGCTGGTTTTATGGATCATGCTGACCTGCCCGCGTGGTTCTAGGAATACCTCGGCTGGCACGTACTCATCCTTCTCCATTGGTTCGTATGGTTCCGGGATATATGGCTCCGCCCGATAGCTGTAAGATCTTGCCTTTTTCTCCATTATGTGAGCTCTTGACATAGCTTCACTCCTGAGGTCATCAAACTGTCGAATTTCCAGGAAGTGTCGGCAGTTCCTTAATAGGTGACTGGATTTTTCCCGACCATCCTTTGGGTCGATATAGGAGTGGAGGTAGCATGGCGCATCGAGTTGCTCCGTGGCTGATAGGTGCGGTGAACGAGCGCGGCCATGGATCGATTGCATGCCCTCCTGTTCCCGTTCTCCATAGTATGATTCCCTTCGCCTTTTCTTTCTCCCTGTTGCGTGATCGAGGCTCCCTCGGTTGCCTCCATGCATGCTTCTGGGCGGAATTTCCAAGGTTGCTGCCCGGGTATCTTCTGTTGAGACCGAGGGGCCCAAACCGGACGTATCTGTCCTTGGGAGGCGAAGAAAGCCTCCGGAGTCGATGATGAAGTGGACGCCTCCAAAGGTGGTGGTCATGTCATCACTCGATTCTGAAGGGGTCGGGTGCGACGGCTTGAGGTGTGGTGCGAATTCGAAGGGCCCACAGTAGATCGGATCTTTTGGTCCTTGAGGTGTTGGTGACTCGAGCACGAACGCTGCGGACGTGACTGGTACTGCCGATGCCCTGCCTTGTGCCGACAGGGTTCCCACAGACGGCGCCAATTGTCGAGGGTGCTCCTCGACAATGCCCTCCGATAGGGGCTTAGGGTTGATGGAATCCTGCAAGCGGACACGAGACATCGGTACGCAGACAAACGGGGAGAGCGATTTACCCAGGTTCGGGGCCCTCGATGAGGTAAAACCCTTACGTCATGCTTGTCTGTTCTTGATTATGATGAAAACAGTGTTACAATGGGGTGCCGAATAGTTCGGCTGTGATCTCGTCGAGGTAGCTAATCGCTAGGGTAACCTAGTTCTAAGCTTCGTTGGCTAAGATCGCTAAGATTGGTCGTGTTCCTCGATAGCCCCTCTCCTAGCCTTTATATAGGTGGCCAGGTCCCGAGAGGTCTAATCGAGTACGAGCAGGCTTACAATAGATCTATCTCTAATCTTTCCTTGTTCGGCTTCTTCCGTGTCTTGTACTTCAAGTAATCTTCCGCCGCACCGTCCTAGTGGCCCACCTTCCCTTCGGGTACCTTCATGGGCCTCCATCTGGACCGTATAGGGTAGAGCAATATTGGTTAACCGAAGGGTAATGCCCCCGTCAGCTGAGTCAGCCGGCTATAAGAAATTAAATATAGTATTTGTGCTTAGTTGGAGGGTAAAGAAGAGGAGAGAGAAGGTAAGTTGGCTCTAAGAGCAAGTACAATAGAGTCTAGTCAGCTGACTATAAGATATTAAATAATATATTTCAGATGAGTTGGAAGAGAGAGAAGAGGAGAGAGAAGGGAGGTGGGCTACTATGCAATAGCCAGCTTTTGCACGTGCTCCTAGGCACTTTGTGAGAGTGAAATGTGGGCCATATGTTAGTAAAGTACTTCATTTTTATAGCCAACTATTGTACATGTTAGCTATGGTGACTACAAATGACATGGCATCTTATTATAGTTAGCAGTTGGCTATACTATTGGAATTGCTCTAATGCAAGAGCCAACTCTAGCACGTGCGCCTAGGCACCTTGTGTGAGTGAAAAGTGGGCCATATATAGATAAAGTAGTACATTGTTATAGGCAACTATTGTACATGTTAACTACATATTGGCTATAAATGACATGACACCTTGCTTATAGCCAGTAGCTGCTTGTACTATTGAACTTGCTCTTACTAGGATAGTGGCTATTGAATAATCGAGGTACGGAGCAATATTTCTTTTTTGAGGTGATGAAACCGTGGTCACAGCTAGTATGCACACCCTAGCGGGTTCAGACATGCTTATGGTAACTTGAATTGGCAACAGCTAGTGCACTAGTCAACCAATAATCACAAATCTTTCTCTATATACCCTCTCACTACGGGGCCAAGTAATGTAAACAAGTACAACATAAAAGAACAAACTAATAATAAATCCTAGAATTCAAATGAAAAAAAGTTACATATGTGCAATTTGAGATAACGAATTGAAGCCTTCAAACTACCACTTTCTCCCGCTTCGCACTTGAATTTATGAGAATATTTGCTAATGAACTAGTAGAAAATTTTGTATGAAGGAAGTTGAGACTTCTTCTTTAGAAATTGTATTTTAAAATGAAATTTCCATCATTGAAAAACTTTTTTCGCTCATTGAATGCTCTTGCACAAGGTCTAAGTTTAACTTTTAGGCAGGCCTCCCGGACGCGATCTGGAAGCTTCTTTATTGAAGCACGGTCAATATCAGAACCCCCCTCGGCCCGCTCCTCACTATCCAAATAACCAAATAGAAAAGCCATCACCACAACCACATCAAAACAGAAAGAAAATTCATTGCTTTACTACAACCTCAATTTCGATGAATAACACATACGCATATTCTAAGATGTTATTCAACCAAAAAAATCGAGTAACAAAATCTAAATTATATTACGTAATTAGTATCGTTGGATTCGTATTGAAATACATTTTTTTAGTGATGCTTATTTTATACCAACACTTTTTATATATTTGGAGTAATTTTTGCTCAAAGAAAAAAAAATCAAAAAACGGGGATATCTTATTCATTCAAATGGAGAGAGTACCAAATATTGGCAAACAATTTATTTATGTTTTATAAAGAGCTGATATTTAGTAGAACTTCCAAAAAAATGCAACCAACATATTTTTGCCCGTCACACAATGTTGTAAAGGAAAGGATATTGTTGGGACAAGTATACTTTGAGAACCGAGTGTTCAAGTCATTGCCTACAACAAAACGAGCATCTACTAAAATACTCCTCCTTGAACCTCTGGAGGCCATTCAGAAAAGAAGAGTTAACAGGTTTTGCATGAACCTGGGATAATGTTTTTGTCTTGAAGATATTTGTTTATTACGCATTGTCACACTCTCTCTTCATTTAACATTTTGAACAACCACTTAGTAAATAAATACAGTGTTTTAGTTAGAACCTTGACCCCTAGGCCCCCTTGTCTTTGAGATCACGAGGAGCCTTGAAACTTCAATGCTAAGCTTTGCACTCTAATCTAAGTAAATTAATTTTCATAAAAAAAAGTAATTATAATAAAGACCTGTTCGGCAATACTCCATCTCCAACATACCGGAGTGGACGGAGCGGTGCCGAACGTGTCAACTCCGAAATTTTCTGGTCCTAGCTTCGGAAAAGCGGAATCTGCTCGAAATTACAAAAAATGCGAACGCCAAGTGATACCACCGAATCGGTAGTCTATTTCTCTCATCTCCCACTCTATCGGCTCAAGAAACAAAGACGAACGACCGCGCCATCGCTCGAAGCCTAGCTCACGCCGCCGATCGATTCCTAGGAGCCGTCGGTCAAATCGCTTGCGCCGCCGCCGAATTGAGGCCGCCACCTGCTTATCTTCCTCCCGGCGCCGTTAAGTACACCCGCTGACAAATCAAGGACCACTCACGGCCTCCTCCTCCGATTCAGTTTGCTCCACCGCCAGGACCTTCCGCCCCCGCTAGGAGCTCACCTCCAGGACCTTGCGTTGTTGGCAAGAGTTCCCCATGCCCACGTTCGACCTCCCTCCATGGTGAGCAGTTGATCGTCTCCGGCCCATCAACCAAGATCTCCCACTATGCCCGAATGCGACCTACGAGTATTTTCTTTGAATGGGCTTGAACCCACGCTCGCACGGGGTGGAGCCAGACGAGCGGTCCTTCGACCAGACGTCCATCGGGAGAGCGGAGCGCTGACTTTTGCTGAAGTGGAGTGTTAGGCCTGGGCATTCGGTTTTAACCGAAAATTCGGTTCGGTGTTTTCGGTTTTTTGACAATTCGGTTAATAAAATATAGGAACCGAAATAATATCGGTTTTCTTATTAATTCGCAATTCGGTTAATCGATAATTCGGTTCGGTTTTCGGTTTTTAACCGAATTGACTGAACGTGTGAGTACGTGACAAACTGGTAACAAAAAATAACATGGAAAGTGCATCCAAATATTATATATAACACGGAAAGTGCATCCATATATTATATATGGTGGTGTGCAGGAGCTAGACCACCACGTGGACAAGAAATTGTGACCAAGCACACACGTTCATGCTCTTGAAATCAGCTATACGTTCATGCTCTAGTAGGTATAGGTACTATGATAGCATGACGTTGGGACTATGTGCGACTAGGTCACTTGGGGATGGATAATGTCATATGTACATGCATGAGGATGCCAGAAGTTAGGATACATTGCTTTGATTACATGAGTCATGGTATATTTTTGCATGTTATCTGCCACATAAGTTCCTACGGACGCACGATATTACACGTATGGATTGAAGGTCATGCTCTCTCTCGTCTGTATCTCGGTTTTTTCGGTTTTTCGGTTAACTGAGAGCTAAAACCGAATTTACTTATTTAAAATTCGGTTTATCATATTTACTAACCGAAATTAGCCTCGGTTAATTTGGTTTCGGTCAATTCGATTTCGGTTCCGGTTAATTCAGTTTCGGTGTTTGGTTTCGGTTTTTTATGCCCATCCCTAAGTGTTACCAAACAAGCCCTAAATCCGAAAAAATAATGTTTCGTAACTGAATATTTTTGCCTGCACAAGAGCTACATTTAATTTTCAAACTGGTTGTCCAATTTCTTAAGTACGACCATGGATGGTGTCATGAGGGATGAGTAGACACATCATGCTTTTACGACATGGAAATTTGGCACGTGCTTCTCAACTACTACACAAGTCCAGTTTATGTCGTGTAAAGAGCTGATATTTTGCTCCGCCCATATATACACGGGCGCATTCTATTCACTTCATCATATGTTGGCCCACTCTTTTGATCGACCAGCTACATATACTACTGCTATAATATATGTCTATTGGCTCCTTGTGCATATAGTATTCTAAACCAGATTGCTGAGACACGGGCTTCTCATGGTTGACTACATTATCTATGTCACGTTTCATTATCTGGTAGTGACATTATTCGATGGACTAGGTTCCATGGATACAGTTATGCATTTTGATCATATCATCGTGATCCACATGCGCATTCTTCGGAATGGGAGGTCTAGGGAAAACATAAACAATAAACACTCGATCTAGCATTCGTCTAACCATGAGGGCACGTGGAGGATGTCAACGCTCAACGAGGCCTTCACGGAATCGAGTTCGGATGTGAGATACTACTTGGCGGCTGGTAGATTGGTGCCCACCGATGCATGCTCACCCTCGGCAGTAAAGCCCGTCTCCTTGATGTCGCGTTGGGTGTCGTCGACGTAGAGCTTGGCGAAGTCTAGCATCTCCTTCTTGTTCTCGACAGATCGAGCCTAGTACTCCTCCTTGGTTTTTGTTTTTAGGAGCCGGTAAAGATCATTCGAGTACATCGATAAATTTTCCATCACCTCCGACCGACGGCGAGAAGCAAATCGGGTGGTGTGTGGGTGTGAGGGGACCTCCAAATCGGTGGATCGAAACCGCTCCTAATACCAATTGTAAGGCATTGCTTAACCCGAACAAATAGATCGCCCGGAACACACACACAGATTCATCGGAAACAACGGATCGGGTTGTGTTCCACCCTTCCTCCCCCACGACCAGTCCATACACGGCAACCGTCGTCCATATTTTTCTTCAATCCAATGCTCAGAGAAGGAGTGTGCCTTACCTAAATAGCACTCACAAGTGACCGTGGGCGCCATGGCTTGACAACGGAGAAAGCCATGTGTCGGGGGTGTTCCTCGACAATGTCCTCCGATAGGGACTTAGGGTTGACGGAATCCTGCAAGCTGATACGAGACATCCGTGCACAGACAAACGGGGGGAGCGATTTACCCAGGTTCGGGGCCCTCGATGAGGTAAAACCCTTACGTCCTGCTTGTCTGTTCTTGATTATAATAAAAACAGTGTTACAATGGGGTGCCGAATAGTTCGGCTATGATCTCGTCGAGGGAGCTAATCGCTAGGGTAACCTAGTTCTAAGCTTGTTGGCTAAGATCGCTAAGATTGGTTGTGTCCTCGATAGCCCCTCTCCTGGCCTTTATATAGGTGACCAGGTCCCGAGAGGTTTAATCGAGTACGAGTAGGTTTACAATAGATCTATCTCTAATCTTTCCTTCTTCGGCTCTTCCGTGTCTTGTACTTCAAGTAATCTTTCACCGCACCGTCCTAGTGGCCCATCTTGTCTTCGAGTACCTTCATGGGCCTCCGGGCCGTATAGGGTAGAGCAATAGTGGTTACCCGAAGGGTAATGCCCAGTAGCCCCCGAGTGTCTAGCCGAACATAGTTCGGGTAGAGACTGAAGCATGTCTTCTTCCGAACTCTTTTTCCTTGGTCGTTCTTGCATTTCTTCTGTCTTCTATCGGGTGCGCGTGGCTCCCGATGGGAGTAGCCCCGAGTCTAGGTACGGATGCTCGCGATCCGTGCGTAGACTCTAGTTGTACCACTCGAACATCTTCTTCTGCCGAAGCTTTTTCGCAAGCTTCTTGTAGTGCATCCGATATATTTTCTTTATGCAAGGGATACCGAATAACGTGCCCAACTTTGTTGGTTAACTGCCGAAGGCAAAACAACGTTACCCTACATAGAATCAAGTCCCGGGCATGATCCTGGAGTGCGAAAAAAGTCCTGTCGGGTGCGCATCCAGCGCTCCCGATGGGAGTAGCCCCGAGTATGGGCGCGGGCGTATTACGCCTGGGCGCAGACTTGAGTCAATCATATCCTTCGAGTCTTCATTTTATCGGGTGCGCGACAGCGCTCCCGATGGGAGTAGCCTCCGAGCCTAAGTGCGGATGCTTGCAATCCGCGCATAGGCTCAAGTCGATCACCCGATCTTTTCTTATCCCTTCGCATGCAATCATCCTTCATGACGTCATTGATGACGTTTTTCTGTCCCCTTGATTCTGACTGATAGGACACGACCTGCCAGCCTTGTTTTCAAGCGATTCCTGCTCCTCTTTACACGGTTAACAAGGCACCTCCTCGATTTCCGCGATCACTAACTGGGGAAAGGCCCATTTAACAACACGAAGCCTTCCTTAAGAGATAAAAAAATTCCTTTTATTCTCCTCCATTCAGCTTCTTCGTCGTTCTTGCCCTTCTTGTGTTCGCGACTGGAGCTCGCGCCGCCACCACTATCTTTCTGGTTCGTTCAGATCTCGCAATGGTGAAGAAGAAAATCCCTAGTGCCGCCGCCAGCTCCACGAGCGTTGGTGCCGCCGCCAGATCTTCTTCGGTTCTTGCGAAAGAGGTCGCTCCCAACGCTCCTCCTCCAGCTCCGGCGCCGCCGGCGCCACCGAGCTCAATAGCCAAGCCTGGCGATTGGACAGCCTCGACCGTCACCAAGCGTGACGAGAAAAGGTCCCGAAGCCTGGGACTGATCTCCTCTGATGAAGGGAACGTAATCTTTCCAGGTGCGATTTCTCGACCTAACCCTCCTGCCGGCTTTACCGTGATGTTCCTATCGTTCTTGTACCGAGGCCTTTCCCTTCCTGTTCACGAATTCCTCCTCTATCTCCTGCGAACCTACGAAGTCCAATTGTGGCAACTCACTCCCAATTCGATTCTTCACGTTGCTGTGTTCATTACCCTCTGCGAAGCATATCTGGGCATTGAGCCCACTTTGGTTTGTGGAAGAAAATCTTTTACGTGAAGAGATACAGCAGTAGCAATGGATCTTTCGTCACCGGAGGAGTAGGATTCGTAGCTCGTTCAGATGTTAATTACTTCAATTTCCCAATGAGAGAGTCCGTGCAAGGGTGGAGATTGAAGTGGTTCTACATCAAGGATTCTCCGTCACCCGAATGCCAGCTCCCTCGCTTTGTCGACGTCCTTGAAGCCAAGCCTAAGAATTCTTGGAAAAATGTCCTCTCTCCCGACGAAAAAACAACAGCCGATGAATTATTTGCCAGATTCCTTCGGATCAAGGAGGCTGACGGGCAAACCATGGTCGGTACAGAAGTAGCGGCAGTGTTTCTAAACGTCGAGTCCAACCAATCATGGCTAGGGTCCACCCGATGTGGTTGTATTCAGGCCCGAAAGATGAAACTAGAATCAATGCAGCCGAATTATCGGAAAAACTACTTGATGAAGTCCGTCGCCTCACTTCCTTTAGTCAAGAGGATTCGATCCCGCTGATTTCTTCATATATTCCTTTCGATGCTGATCACCCATCACCAGAGGTAATTTCCCCCTTAAAGTCTTGATACGCTGTTACCAACATATATTACTGTTATCTTTATTTACTTTTCCTTTCGACAGACCGCTGCAGCCTCCAAGGATTTTCATAACTTGACAAATGACACTTCCGAAGGAAGAGGCTCTTCAGAGCCTGTTGACTTTCGTACTGTTGAACACACAAGCCCATTCAACGAGCCTGATGACCCGATAAATTCTGAAACTGCCCATGCCAATTTCCCCCATCAGCCGGTGATACTGCGACACAGAGGGATCAGTGCGCAATGACGACGCTGATCACAATGCCTTTGTTGATGCAGCTGTGGAGGAGACCAGGGCTTCTCCTATGAAGAGATCGATCGGCGGTTTTGCCGATGAAGATGACCTCCTTGATTTGTAAGTACTTTTGTTCTTACTATTTTCAACTTTCTTGACTTTTTCAAATTCTTCTGATAATCTTGATTAATCGAATCTTCCTTGCAGTGATGATACTTTTATTGAGCCTCCGCCCAAGAAGGCCAGATCTGACGCTGTTTCGCCGGCCGCTGCAGCTTCCGAAGCTTCGGCTCCCAAAGCGGCTCCTGTGGCGCAAGCATCGACTGCCTCCTCCCTTTCCAAAGGGAAAGATGCTCCTGCTGCCGCTGCAGCTCCTTCTCCTGTAAGTCTTTGTCGAGTCTAACAAGAATCTTTTGGAATGTGCCTTTGCTTAACAATCTCTGTAAATCATTCCCTTTCTTTAAGGATCTACGGGGTGTGATATCCTCTTTAGAGGCTTTTGCCTCCCAATTCACCTCTCTGGAGGCGGACAAGATTCGGCTGCAGGAGGAGGCTAGGTCTTCCTCTTCAAAGTTGGATGGCGCCATCAAAAAGGCCGCCGTAGCTCGCCAGGAGGTCGACTCCTTGAAAGAAGAGCTGAACAAGCTGAAGGAGCGGCTGAAGGAGGAGGAAGCTCGGGCGGCAGAAAAGGATGAACTTCTCCGTCAATCTGCTTTGGCCCTGCTTGGTAAGTCCCGTTATTCCTTATAGATCATTACTTTTTATGGTTCTGCTTCTTCGTCAATGATTTCCTTTGACTACTTGCAGAAGCTGCCGACATCCCTGCTACTGCTTTGGACAAAGTTCCGAGCAATTCTCCGGCTAATGGTGTGTCGACGGTTCTCGCCGCTCACCAACTCACCCGGGTGCTCCTTGACAAAGGAAAGGGTGCTCTGGCGCGGATGCACTCGATGATACTCCCCAAGGCCACGCAGGAGAAGACTCTGGGGCAGTTAATCGATGCTTTCGCAATCGACACCAAGGAGGTCATTGAGGTATTCAAGCGTACCTCGCGTACCTATGGCGCCCTACTTGCCTTCCAACTTATGATGGGTTACGGCTTTAAGGCTAACATTGAAGAAATGACTAAGGAGCTGCCGAAAGGAAAAGATGGGCAATCTATTGATCTAAGTACTTTTACGGCGTCTGCCCGTACTTGTGCTCGCCAGCTCCTTGATTTAGTCTCGAGAAAAACATCGGTTGGCCCTAGCCTGTCGACCCAGACTCAGGCTCCTTGATCATTGTAACATTTTTACCCTTGGGCTAGCATGGAACATCATTCTGCTGTGAGAACTTTAAGTTTGTAATGAATATTATGCCGGCAATGTTGCCAGCATTTTTTTTATCGTAATATCTCCACTTGAACTTCTCCTGATAGGAATTGCTTATACCTCTCCCGATGGGAGTTTTGCTGAATGTTTAGTTTGACCATACTATCCTCTTTAACACTGTTGCCTGCAGGTTTTCCCAGTGCCCTCGTTTGTTGATGACTCCTCTGGTATTGTTCCCGAAAACGATCGGATCCAACGGATGAAGGATCGTATCGCCCAGATGGAAAAAGACCTGCGCAGCACTTATGCCCTGGCCACGATTATCAACAAGAAGAGCGAGACTGCAGCCGACGTGGAGCGGTATGCTCTTACTGAGCTACATAAGGCTACCGAGAGCTTGAACTGTGAGTCCTTTAATCTCTTTACCCTTTGGTTGATAGCATTTTCTCTGATCCTTTTTTGCTTCCTTATCAGTCATAGCTCTGAATCGTGCGGAGGAGAGCAAACGGATTCACGATCGTGTGAATGCCTTGGTCGAGTTATCCTCAGCCGAAGAAATTTTCTGGCGATAACACTCGAAGGCATCGGCTGTCGCACGGTTTCAAGATCGAGTTCAACAGGTCCACCACTTCTTCGACAAATGCTATAGAGCCATGAGGGTGGTTTGGAAGACGATGTTTCCTTTGAACGCAGTTCCCCCCACGCTTCTTGCGTTAATGTCGGAGTTTGGTAACGCCAAGAAGATCCGGGACTTGGTGCGTGCGCAAGTTTTTGCAGGAGCCAAGTGTTGACGTCAGAAACCCACCGGCGGGCAGTGACTGGTCAACACCGTAGAGCCGGGAACAACTAGGGCTGCGGCTGGCCCCAGTCCCTCAGAGCGGCGGCCCGCAAAGCCTCCTGGTCGCGCGCCGATGCAAATTGCGGGCGTGCCACCGACCTATACCGGTGGAAGGTGTGGATGATGCCTCGCTTAGTTTCCTGCAGGGCATGCACGTACACGTTAAATACGAGCCTCGATCGGCTCTCAGGTTATCCCGTGAATCGAGCCGATCCACCCATGATTCGTCCAAGGTGGCCGAATATATGGTGGTCCTGCTTGATCAAGATAAAGCATATGAGATCCACGACGATTTGGGGTTTTCACCGCATAATCGGATCATCCTACTCACGATTGGGCCTCGCGCTCACGCACGGTGATCGTAAGCCAGCCCTAGACAAGGCCTAAAAACCAACACTAGGTTGATCCTCGGAACGTCCTGTCTAGGGGCAGCAAACTACACCCTACATGCCGCTGGATCCTCCAACCCTTTGTAAGGCCTAACTATTGCAGATATTAAACTAATCCTTGATGAATCAAGGAGCAATCGTAACGGATCAGATCTACTAAATAATGATCAAGCGGGGTGCCGCCCCTGCACCCATGGTGAGGTACAAGGACGGCTAGATGCGCAAGGGTTGCACTACGACAGCATATGATACTAAGAACAATGCTAACCCTAACACATCTATGATAACTACGTTGCTCGCCATCAAAAGGCTTCACACGAGCAACGCATGAACAACTAGGCAGGCTCGTGCTGCCTAGATCGCGAGATGCGATCTAGGCAGCATGGTGCTTACCGGAGAAACCCTTGAGACGAAGGGGTTGGCGATGCGCCGAGATTGGTTTGTGGTGAACGTTGGTTGTTGTTTATTTCATAAACCCTAGATACATATTTATAGTCCAGGGGACTTTCTAATGTGGGCGTGCACCAAACCGTGCACGGGTAAAACTCTACCTTCTAAACTAAGATGCGATCTAATATGTTACAGATACATGGGCAGTTTAGCCCAACTTGGTATAAAAGGCCGATTCACGTATTTCTTCCATGTACAATCTTCACGTCCATCTTGATCGCGGCCCACCTCGACTCGGTCAATTCTGGTGATAACACATGCCCCCCTGGTTTTGGAAATGACATTTCCAAAATCATTACGCTTTTCCTTCGTCGGGTCATGTCGTGGCAGAGCAGAACCGTTGTAGTATCCTTCATCATGACGCCCTGCCTCCTCGCCTTCTCTGCACGATTTGACGGTTCTGGCACCACGTCCTCGGAAACTGCTTGGGCATTAAATCGCTTCGCCCCTTTTCATTTGGCCACTCCCCATAATTCCTTTCTTCATCCCCTTGCTCCACAGTATCCATCGGCAAACCAAAAAACCTTCATTAGTCCCCATGGATTCTTCCTCTTCCACTGCTTCCTCTGGCCTGTCCCTCCAGTCCTCCTCCTCCAGCGAGCTCGAGGGAGGTCGATCCGATGGCCATCTACGAGGCCCGCGCCCCCGAATATTGGGACGCGCGGGACTGGGACTTCTCCAAAGAGTCGGAAGACGACGAACCCCTCACCGACGGGGAAGAAGACCTTCGTTCCTCCTTGACGGAGAGCTGGAAGCAACAAGTGACGACGACCTCTTCCCCTGGGAAGGGCTTCTCCTCCGACGAGGAGGAAGAGGGGGAAGAAGACGACGACGGCTCCCTCGGGGGCTACCCACCGGCGAAGCGCCTCCGCATGTGGGGGACGACGACGACAGCGATGACGAAGAAGAGGATGAAGCCCCAGCAAAGGGCTTCGGGAGCAGCGACGAGGAGCCCGTCGGCAGCAGCGCCGATGGGAACTCCGGGGATGATGACGAAGGCAGTGACGGCCCGTAGATTAGGATCTACTAGTGTAGGTCTAGTAGTAGTGGTCCCTCCTTTTGTTCTTCTCTTCTTAAGCAATCGGTTCCTCCCTTGTAAGAAATCTAGTTATCAATGGAAAATTCCCCAACTTGATTTCACTGATTTTTTTTATGCTAACTTAACCGATTGTCAACTCAATCGATTTTTAATGAGCCGATCTCCCTTCTCCCATTGTCAGCCACTACTTTAGGCGATCACCCCTGACTCAATGAACAATAGGCTGTTTTGGGATGCCAACGTTCTCAGCATTGCCAAAGTAATGAGGCAACTTTGAGTGCTCGTACTAGAGCCGATGGCTGCGCATCGGCTTTGCGCAGGCTGATGATTTGATCTTGGGCAAGTGCCCTCAACGGAGCTCTAGGCTTGTCTCCCAATTGATGTGGGAACTGATATACTTTGGTGACACCAGCGCTAGCCGATTCCAAAAATAAATCGGCTTTTGATAGCAAAAGATCCTCCAGGGCAAAGGAACCTCCACGGTCAGATGCCCCCCGAGCCTTTGACCAAGGCGAGCATGAAAGTGAACCGGTAGTATCGGGCCACTATCCACCTCTCAGCTGCGGTGTAGCATCAACCGATCCTGACCAACTCGGCCGTCAACAACAGAGAACCTTCAGACTAATGGGGCAACCTCTGGTGGAAATGAGTTCAATCTAGCCGGATGATCGTCGGTTGTGGTTGTTCTTTTGATCCTAGCCTGATTGGGTACGGCTGCAATCCTTGAATTCGCCAGCAGCGTTACACCTGAAGGCTTGCAAACGACGCCGGAGGTCCTCGCGGAGAAGACCTGAATCACCAAACAGTTGGAGAAATCTTCGTAGAGCCTCATCCTGTAACAGGTGCAGCACCAACCGATTCTAGCCAACTCGGCTTTTCAAAAGCAGAAGACCATCAACGAGAACTGCCCCCCCGAGCTTCTTCAGCTTTCATCAATGTAGCAGAAAAAACTTCTATCCCAAAGAGCCGATGCAGTCAACCTCCCCCTTGAACTAAGAGGCCCCCAAATGTAGTGGCTCTAATGAACTAAAAGTGGCCCTGGATGCCCACACTGATTTTCTTGCTCACCCCACCGAATCTGCCAACTAAGGTAGCCCTGGGCTTCCATTTGCAACAGTTGTATTCCTTGAGTCGATGGCCATGCATCGGCTTCTTCGTATCCTTAAGTCGATGTCTGCGCATCGGC
Organism: Lolium multiflorum; assembly: GCA_030979885.1. Classification (NCBI taxonomy): domain Eukaryota; kingdom Viridiplantae; phylum Streptophyta; class Magnoliopsida; order Poales; family Poaceae; genus Lolium; species Lolium multiflorum. The sequence continues at coordinate 60,152,573 of CM061750.1, read as the reverse complement.
TGTGCTAAAAATTCAATTTTTCACGGCCGACTTGTGCGTCGGCCCCAATGCTTGCCTCATATGTATTTAATCCATCTAGATGCCCCCGAGCCGATCCTGTCAAGAAAATTGATGGTATCGGCTTTTTAGGTAGTCCCTGGGTCAAATGTCGATCCCAGGCAAAATAGATGGTGGGGACAATTCTGGCCGATTGCTGGAATCGGCCTCGACGTTGCTTGCTCGGTGAAGGTTTTATAATGTTCCTCCACCAATCTTTGGGGCCGATCACAAGGACCAGCCTCCACACATCTGTCCATCGATGTTGTTCTCATTATACGGTCAGTCCGGTGGATAGAACCAGCCTTACCCCGTTCTTTGTCACATCGATGCGTTCGCAGTCATCCAAATTGATGCCCGAGAGTGGTTCTTGACCTGATGCCTCCCAAATGCCCATGCCGGCTGTTGAAATCTCGGCTGAATCATCGGCGTGGACGACCTCCACTTCATCTCCATCCCACTGTATTAGGCATTGGTGCATCGTGGATGGGATGCAACGTTGGCGTGGATCCAATCCCTCCCCAATATTACAGCATAGGTGCTTTTGCTGTCGACAACAAAGAACGTCGTAGGGATAGTCTTCCTTCCTACGGTCAGATCCACGTTTAGAACACCTTGCGCGTCAGATGCTTGGCCGTTGAAATCGCTCAATGTTACATTGGTTTTGATCAAATCCGAGGTGGAGCGTCCCAACCGCCGTAGCATGGAGTATGGCATAATGTTGGCCGCTCCGGTGTCCACCAACATCTTATTGACAAGCTGCCCATTGATGTAACCTCGTAAGTACAGGGCCTTGCCTGTAACTCCTTTCTCGCGGCTTCTCGAAGATGACCGGCCGTGGGCCGCAGTCCAATTGTGCCACAGGTGCTTCATATAACCTTGGAGCGCTAAATTCCGCAGGAAGGATGAAGACCATGTTTGTGCCAGCCGATGTTTCATCATCGGCTTTCCTTTGCTTAGGGCGCCACTCTTTTCTTTGTGGCCGACCTTCTTCATCCAGGGCTCGCTGAATTTTGGCGGCCAGGTCAGGTCGTGCCTTCCTCAGCGCGTGCAGATATAACCTTTCGGCTTCTTCCAACGCACGTAGTCGCTGAACCCTTCGTTTTTGGGAGCGGCTGAGCCCATCAGGACACCATCTTGGCCAATGATACTTATCCTCTTCATCATCGTCCTCTAGTTCCTCGTGATCTCCCATCTGCGTGGACTCAGAATGCTTGCTCCAAGGCGGGAGAGGCCCCAGGCGCTCGAAGACGGACACCTTAGCTGTACCCCTCTTCTTTTGTTTACATTCTGGGCAATTGCCGATCGTTGGTAATCGGCTCATTCCGGAATCCCAGCAGTGTCTGAAGAAGGGGCAGTCCCAGTGCCTATCCACGTTGTCCGGCTCCTCAAACCTCCCTCTAGCGCGACGTTCGTACCCGTCGTCGTGGCCGTTGTTCTGTCGATACCTCCCGTCTGCATCAGACCGATGATTTCTTTGATTGTCTTCGCCGTAGCGGCGACGTCGGTCGTATGGCTGATCATATTCGCTGAGGAGATGCTCGGGTAATGGGCGTGGATGCCGTATGTTTCTCACCTCCTCCTCGGCCAGGTATCGTTTATTGCTGTCTTGGGGCCGGTCACGTGGAACGGCCTCCTCTTTCTCTTTGCCACGAGCGTGGCTGCTCTCTGCCTTGTCCGCATCATGGCGAATCACGAACCCCGCCATATTGGCATCGAAAGAGAACCCTGGTTCTCTTATGGAGTGGCTGAGATCGACCGTGTTGACACCAGGCAACGGACGTGCGTCTCCGTTGAGCTTGATGCCGTGCGAACGGGTCTTCTCACAGGAGCCGACGAGTTCGGTTCCGAGGACCGCTTTGACCTTGTTATGCTTCTTCTGGAGCTTGTCAGCCAGGTCCTCGTACTTGACCGGAGTGCTTTCCGCCATCTCGATGTAGATGGCGATGTGGTGGATGTTGAAGATGGTCCCACCGGGCGTGCCAGAATGTGTTGACGTAGAAACCCACCGGCGGGCAGTGACTGGTCAACACCGTAGAGCCGGGAACAACTAGGGCTGCGGCGCCCCGTCCCTCGGAGCGGCGGCCCGCAAAGCCTCTGGTCGCGCGCCGATGCAAATTGCAGGGCGTGCCACCTGACCTATACCTGGTCAGGAAGGTGTGGATGATGCCTCGCTTAGTTTCCTGCAGGGCATGCACGTACACGTTAAATACGAGCCTCGATCGGCTCTCAGGTTATCCTGTGAATCGGCTCATGGAGCCGATCCACCCATGATTCGTCCAAGGTGGCCGAATATATGGTGGTCCTGTGATCAAGATAAAGCATATGAGATCCACGATGATTTGGGGTTTTCACCGCATAATCGGATCATCCTACTCACGATTGGGCCTCGCGCTCACGCACGGTGATCGTAAGCCAGCCCTAGACAAGGCCTAAAAACCAACACTAGGTTGATCCTCGGAACGTCCTGTCTAGGGGCAGCAAACTACACCCTACATGCCGCTGGATCCTCCAACCCTTTGTAAGGCCTAACTATTGCAGATATTAAACTAATCCTTGATGAATCAAGGAGCAATCGTAACGGATCAGATCTACTAAATAATGATCAGCGGGTGCCGCCCCTGCACCCATGGTGAGGTACAAGGACGGCTAGATGCGCAAGGGTTGCATTACGACAGCATATGATACTAAGAACAATGCTAACCCTAACACATCTATGATAACTACGTTGCTCGCCATCAAAAAGGCTTCACACGAGCAACGCATGAACAACTAGGCAGGCTCGTGCTGCCTAGATCGCGAGATGCGATCTAGGCAGCATGGTGCTTACCGGAGAAACCCTTGAGACGAAGGGGTTGGCGATGCGCCGAGATTGGTTTGTGGTGAACGTTGGTTGTTGTTTATTTCATAAACCCTAGATACATATTTATAGTCCAGGGGACTTTCTAATGTGGGCGTGCACCAAACCGTGCACGGGTAAAACTCTACCTTCTAAACTAAGATGCGATCTAATATGTTACAGATACATGGGCAGTTTAGCCCAACTTGGTATAAAAGGCCGATTCACGTATTTCTTCCATGTACAATCTTCACGTCCATCTTGATCGCGCCCCTGATACGTCTCCAACGTATCGATAATTTCTTATGTTCCATGCTACTTTATTGATGATACCTACATGTTTTATGCACATTATATGTCATATTTATGCATTTTCCGGAACTAACCTATTAACAAGATGCCGAAGAGTTCTGTTTCTCTTTTTGGTTTCAGAAATCCTAGTAAAGAAATATTCTCGGAATTGGACGAAACTTTCGCCGGGTCCTATTTTTGCACGAAGCTTCGGAAGACCGAAGACCTAACGAAGTGGGGCCACGAGGCGGCCAGAGGGAGGCCGGCGCGGCCAGGCCCTGGCCGCGCCGACCTGCCTGGGCCCTCGTGTGGCCCCTCGCGTTGACCTTCCGCCTACTTAAAGCTCCCGTCGCGAAACCCCCGTGAGAGCCACGATACGGAAAACCTTACGAGACGCGCCGCCGAATCCCATCTCGGGGGATTCGGAGATCGCCTCCGGCACCCTGGGAGAGGGGATTCATCTCCGGAGGACTCTTCATCGCCATGATCGCCTCCGGAGTGATGAGTGAGTAGTTCACCCCTGGACCATGGGTCCATAGCAGTAGCTAGATGGTCGTCTTCTCCTTGTTGTGCTTCATTGTTAGATCTTGTGAGCTGCCTAACATGATCAAGATCATCTATATGTAATTCTATATGTTGTGTTTGTCGGGATCCGATGGATAGAGAGTACTATGATTATGGTGATTATCAATCTATTGTTCATGTGTTGTTTATGATCTTGCATGCTCTCCGTTATTAGTAGAGGCTCTGGCCAAGTTTTTACTCTTAACTCCAAGAGGGAGTAATTATGCTCGATAGTGGGTTCATGCCTTCATTGATACCTGGGACAGTGACAGAAAGTTCTAAGGTTGTGATGTGCTGTTGCCACTAGGGATAAAACATTGATGCTATGTCTAAGGATGTAGTTATTGATTACATTACGCACAATACTTAATGCAATTGTCTGTTGCTTTGCAACTTAATACTGGAGGGGTTCGGACGATAACCTGAAGGTGGACTTTTTAGGCATAGATGCAGTTGGATGGCGGTCTATGTACTTTGTCGTAATGCCCAATTAAATCTCACTATATTTATCATGTCATGTATATGCATTGTTATGCCTTTCTCTATTTGTCAATTGCCCGACTGTAATTTGTTCACCCAACATTGCTTTTATCTTATGGGAGAGACACCTCTAGTGAACTGTGGACCCCGGTCCTATTCTTTCCATAGCATACAATCTACTTGTTTTACTGTTTTCTTTGCAAACATCTTCCACTCGATACGTTTAATCCTTTGTTACAGCAAGCCGGTGAGATTGACAACCTCACTGTTTCGTTGGGGCAAAGTACTTTGGTTGTGTTGTGCAGGTTCCTAGTTGGCGCCGGAATCCCTGGTGTTGCGCCGCATCACATTTCGCGACCATCAACCTTCAACGTGCTTCTTGGCTCCTACTGGTTCGATTAAACCTTGGTTTCATACTGAGGGAAAACTTGCTGTGCGCATCATACCTTCCTCTTGGGGTTCCCAACGGACGTGTACATCTACGCGCATCAAGCAACTTTTTCTTTGCCGGGAGATCAAGACACGCTGCAAGGGGAGTCTCCACTTCTCAATCTCTTTACTTTGTTTTTGTCTTGCTTTATTTTATTTACTACTTTGTTTGCTGCACCTAAACAAAACACAAAAAAATTAGTTGCTAGTTTTACTTTATTTGCTATCTTGTTTGCTATATCAAAAACAAAAAAAAATTAGTTACTCGCATTTACTTTATCTAGTTTGCTTTATTTACCGTTGCTAAAATGGCCAACCATGAAAATACTAAGTTGTGTGACTTCACAAATGCAAATAATAATGATTTCCTATGCACACCTATTGCTCCACCTGCTACTACAGCAGAATTCTTTGAAATTAAACCTGCTTTACTGAATTTGGTTATGAGAGAACAATTTTCTGGTGCTAGTTCTGATGATGCTGCTGCCCATCTCAATAATTTTGTTGAACTTTGTGAAATGCAAAAGTATAAAGATGTAGATGGTGATATTATTAAATTGAAAGTGTTTCCTTTCTCATTAAGAGGAAGAGCTAAAGATTGGTTGCTATCTTTGCCTAAGAATAGTATTGATTCATGGACTAAATGCAAGGATGCTTTTATTGGTAGATATTATCCTCCCGCTAAAATTATTTCTTTGAGAAGTAGCATAATGAATTTTAAACAATTTGATACTGAACATGTTGCTCAAGCTTGGGAGAGAATGAAAACTTTGGTAAAGAATTGCCCAACCCATGGACTGACTACTTGGATGATCATCCAAACCTTCTATGCAGGACTAAATTTTTCTTCACGGAATTTATTGGATTCAGCTGCTGGAGGTACTTTTATGTCCATCACATTGGGGCGGCTACAAAACTTCTTGATGATATGATGGTGAATTACTCTGAATGGCACACGGAAAGAGCTCCACAAGGTAAGAAGGTAAATTCTGTTGAAGAAACCTCTTCCTTGAGTGATAAGATTGATGTGATTATGTCTATGCTTGTGAATGGTAGATCTAATGTTGATCCAAATAATGTTCCTTTAGCTTCATTGGTTGCTCAAGAAGAAAATGTTGATGTGAATTTCATTAAAAATAATAATTTCAACAACAATGCTTATAGGAACAACTCTGGTAATAACTATAGGCCATATCCTTCTGCTAATGGTAATGGTTATGGTAATTCTTATGGGAATTCTTACAACAATAATAGAAGTGTACCCTCTGGTCTTGAAGCCATGCTTAAAGAATTTATTAGTACACAAACTGCTTTTAACAAATCTGTTGAGGAAAAGCTTGATAAAATTGATACTATCGCTTCTAGAGTTGATAGGCTTGCCTCTGATGTTAATCTTTTAAAGTTGAAAGTTATGCCTAATAATGATCTTGATAATAAGATTACTACTACAGCAAATGCCATCCAAGTTAGAATTAATGAGAATATAAGATTAATGGCTGAGTTGCGTGCTAGGTGGGATAGAGAAGAAAATGAAAAACTAGCTAAAGAGAATAATGTAGCTAAAGTTTGGACTATTACCACCACTAGTAATGCTAATTCTTCACATGTTGCTACACCTCCTACTATCAATGGTAAAATAATTGGTGTTGGCAATGTTTCTACTCCTAGTGCAAAGCGTACAAAACTGCCTGAAATTGCTAAAACTGCTGAAACTGCTTGTGATAAAACTGCTGAAATTTTTTCCAACCTTGGGAACAATGATCCCATTGCTGTAGCTCATAATGATTTAGATTTTGATGATTGCCACATCTCTGAAGTTATAAAGTTCTTGCAAAAACTTGCTAAAAGTCCTAATGCTAGTGCTATAAATTTAGCCTTTACAAAACATATTACAAATGCTCTCATAAAAGCTAGAGAAGAGAAACTAAAACTTGAAACTTCTATTCCTAGAAAGTTAGAAGATGGTTGGGAGCCCATCATTAAAATGAAATTCAATGACTTTGAATGTAATGCCTTATGTGATCTTGGTGCAAGTATTTCTGTTATGCCTAAAAAGATTTATGATATGCTTGACTTGCCACCATTAAAGAATTGTTATTTGGATGTTAATCTCGCCGATAATGTTAAAAAGAAACCTTTGGGGAGGATTGATAATGTGCATATTACGGTTAACAATAACCTTGTCCCCGTTGATTTTGTTGTCTTGGATATCGAATGCAATGCATCTTGTCCAATTGTGTTGGGAAGACCTTTTCTTCGAACTGTTGGTGCTGTTATTGATATGAGGGAAGGTAATATTAAATATCAATTTCCTCTCAAGAAAGGTATGGAACACTTCCCTAGAAAGAGAATGAAGTTGCCTTTTGATTCTATTATTAGAACAAGCTATGATGTTGATGCTTCTACTCTCGATGTTACTTGATTTGCACTTTCTGCGCTGAAAGGCGTTAAAGAAAAGCGCTTATGGGAGACAACCCATGTTTTTACCTACAGCAATTTTTTGTTTTATTGAGTCTTGGAAGTTGTTTACTACAGTAGCAACCTCTCCTTATCATGTTTTTGTGCCAAGTAAAGTTTCTATGTCAAAGTTGATGTTATATTTGGGATCGCTGCACAGAAACAGCATTGCTGTCTGTCACGAATCTGGGCATAATTCTCTGTAGAAAATTCGAAAAAATCTGCCAATTTACGAGCGTGATCCTCAGATATGTACGCAACTTTCATTAGTTTTGAGTTTTTCCATTTGAGCAAGTCTGGTGCCATTTATAAATTCGTCTTTACGGACTGTTTTGTTTTGACAGATTCTGCCTTTTATTTCGCATTGCCTCTTTTGCTATGTTGGATTTATTTCTTTGATCCATTAATGTCCAGTAGCATTATGCAATGTCCAGAAGTGAAAAGAATGATTGTGTCACCTCTGAATGTGTGAATTATTAATGATGCACTAACCCTCTAATGAGTTTGCTTGAAGTTTGGTGTGAAGGAAGTTTTCAAGGGTCAAGAGAGGAGAATGATATACTAAGATCAAGAGGAGTGAAAGCTCTAAGCTTGGGGATGCCCCCGTGGTTCATCCCTGCATATTTTAAGAAGACTCAAGCGTCTAAGCTTGGGGATGCCCAAGGCATCCCCTTCTTCATCGACAACATCATCAGGTTCCTCCCCTGAAACTATATTTTTATTCAGTCACATCGGTGTTCTTTACTTGGAGCGTCGGTTTGTTTTCGTTTTTGTTTTTGTTTGAATAAGATGGATCCTAGCATTCACTTTGTGGGAGAGAGACACGCTCCGCTGTTGCATATGGACACATGTGTCCTTAGGCTTTACTCATAATGTTCAAGGCGAAGTTTCTTCTTCGTTAATTTGTTATATGGTTGGAATTGGAAAATGCTACATGTAGTAATTCTAAAATGTCTTGGATAATGTGATACTTGGCAATTGTTGTGCTCATATTTAAGCTCTTGCATCATATGCTTTGCACCCATTAATGAAGAAATACATAGAGCTTGCTAAAATTTGATTTGCATATTTGGTTTCTCTAAGGTCTAGATAATATCTAGTATTGAGTTTTGAACAACAAGGAAGACAGTGTAGAGTCTTATAATGTTTACAATATGTCTTTTATGTGAGTTTTGCTGCACTTGTTCATCCTTGAGTTTGCTTCAAATAACCTTGCTAGCCTAAACCTTGTATCGAGAGGGAATACTTCTCATGCATCCAAAATCCTTGAGCCAACCACTATGCCATTTGTGTCCACCATACCTACCTACTACATGGTATTTCTCCGCCATTCCAAAGTAAATTGCTTGAGTGCTACCTTTAAAATTCCATCATTCACCTTTGCAATATATAGCTCATGGGACAAAATAGCCTTAAAAACTATCGTAGTATTGAATATGTACTTATGCACTTTATATTTTATTAAGTTGCCTGTTGTGCGATAACCATGTTTCTGGGGAACGCCATCAACTATTGTTGAATATCATGTGAGTTGCTATGCATGTCCGTCTTGTCTGAAGGTCTATCATTTTAGTGGTTGGAGCATGCAAAATTGTTAGAGAAGAACATTGGGCCGCTAACTAAAGCCATGAACCATGGTGGAAGTTTCAGTTTTGGACATATATCCTCAATCTCATATGAGAATGATAACTTTGCTACATGCTTATGCATTAAAGAGGAGTCCATTATCTGTTGTCCATGTTGTCCCGGTATGGATGTCTAAGTTGAGAATAATCAAAAGCGAGAAATCCGAAATGCGAGCATTCTCCTTGGACCTTTGTACAGGCGGCATGGAGGTACCCCTTTGTGACACTTGGTTGAAACATGGCATGCAAAGATCCGGTAGTCCAAGTTAAGTAGGACGAGGTGCGGGCACTATTAGTATACTATGCGTGAGGCTTGCAACTTGTAAGATATAATTTTCATAACTCATATGCTTTATTACTACCGTTGACAAAATTGTTTCATGTTTTCAAAATAAAAGCTCTAGCACAAATACAGCAATCGATGCTTTCCTGCGAAGGACCATTCTTTTACTTTTATTGTTGAGTCAGTTTACCTATCTCCTTCCACCTTAAGAAGCAAACACTTGTGTGAACTGTGCATTGATTCCTACATACTTGCATATTGCACTTGTTATATTACTTTATGTTGACAATATCCATGAGATATACATGTTATAAGTTGAAAGCAACCGCTGAAACTTAATCTTCTTATGTGTTGTTTCAACGCCTTTACTTTGATTTATTGCTTTATGAGTTAACTCTTATGCAAGACTTATTGATGCTTGTCTTGAAAGTACTATTCATGAAAAGTCTTTGCTATATGATTCAGTTGTTTACTCATGTCATTACCTTTGCTTTGATCGCTGCATTCATTACATATGTTTACAAATAGTATGATCAAGATTATGATGGCATGTCACTTCAGAAATTATCTTTGTTATCGTTACCTGGACGAGCAGAACTAAGCTGGGGATGCTGATACGTCTCCAACGTATCGATAATTTCTTATGTTCCATGCTACTTTATTGATGATACCTACATGTTTTATGCACATTATATGTCATATTTATGCATTTTGGAACTAACCTATTAACAAGATGCCGAAGAGCGATTCTTTTTTCTGCTTTGTTTTGGTTTCAGAAATCCTAGTAAAGAAATATTCTCGGAATTGGACGAAACTTTCGCCAGGGTCCTATTTTTGCACGAAGCTTCCGGAAGACCGAAGACCTAACGAAGTGGGGCCACGAGGCGGCCAGAGGGAGGCCGGCGCGGCCGCCCTGGCCGCGCCGACCTGCCCCCTGGGCCCTCGTGTGGCCCCTCGCGTTGACCTTCCGCCTACTTAAAGCTCCCGTCGCGAAACCCCAGTACCGAGAGCCACGATACGGAAAACCTTACGAGACGCCGCCGCGCGAATCCCATCTCGGGGATTGGAGATCGCCTCCGGCACCTGCCGAGAGGGGATTCATCTCCGGAGGACTCTTCATCGCCATGATCGCCTCCGGAGTGATGAGTGAGTAGTTCACCCCTGGACCATGGGTCCATAGCAGTAGCTAGATGGTCGTCTTCTCCTTGTTGTGCTTCATTGTTAGATCTTGTGAGCTGCCTAACATGATCAAGATCATCTATATGTAATTCTATATGTTGTGTTTGTCGGGATCCGATGGATAGAGAGTACTATGATTATGGTGATTATCAATCTATTGTTCATGTGTTGTTTATGATCTTGCATGCTCTCCGTTATTAGTAGAGGCTCTGGCCAAGTTTTTACTCTTAACTCCAAGAGGGAGTAATTATGCTCGATAGTGGGTTCATGCCTTCATTGATACCTGGGACAGTGACAGAAAGTTCTAAGGTTGTGATGTGTTGTTGCCACTAGGGATAAAACATTGATGCTATGTCTAAGGATGTAGTTATTGATTACATTACGCACAATACTTAATGCAATTGTCTGTTGCTTTGCAACTTAATACGGAGGGGGTTCGGACGATAACCGAAGGTGGACTTTTTAGGCATAGATGCAGTTGGATGGCGGTCTATGTACTTTGTCGTAATGCCCAATTAAATCTCACTATATTTATCATGTCATGTATATGCATTGTTATGCCTTTCTCTATTTGTCAATTGCCCGATTGTAATTTGTTCACCCAACATTGCTTTTATCTTATGGGAGAGACACCTCTAGTGAACTGTGGACCCCGGTCCTATTCTTTCCATAGCATACAATCTACTTGTTTACTGTTTTCTTTGCAAACATCTTCCACTCGATACGTTTAATCCTTTGTTACAGCAGCCGGTGAGATTGACAACCTCACTGTTTCGTTGGGGCAAAGTAGTTTGGTTGTGTTGTGCAGGTTCCTAGTTGGCGCCGGAATCCCTGGTGTTGCGCCGCATCACATTTCGCGACCATCAACCTTCAACGTGCTTCTTGGCTCCTACTGGTTCGATTAAACCTTGGTTTCATCTGAGGGAAAACTTGCCCCGTGCGCATCATACCTTCCTCTTGGGGTTCCCAACGGACGTGTACATCTACGCGCATCACCCACCTCTGACTCGGTCAAATTCTGGTGATAACACCAAGTTTACGCTTGCTCTTGTACTTGCCCGTTATCCTTCGGCAGGTTTACTCTCGATTGCCAACGTTACTGGAGAGTTGGAAGCACTGTATCCGAAGGTGTTGTTGCCTGCGAACATGATTGTCGACAGACTCGAGAGAGATTCGAAGGTACCTGAAGAAAAGGAAACTCCACAAGTGTGATCTCAGGGTTTTAAGAACTGTTTGTAAATAGTTTGACAATCTTATCCAAGCGTGTAGATGACGCCTTTTTATTTGGTAGATACATGCATATGTATTTTTACCATATTATTGCCGTTGGCAAGTTTCAATTTTGAGCGAATCTTGGTTGCTCGTTTTTGAATGTATGTATGTTGGTTGGCTTAGCAAATCATGTGAGTGATCAGCTCGTGTTGCAGGTCTTGCTAAACCTGTTGTGTGCGCAACTTTGCTTTCAACCGTTGTAAATTTCGACAGACACTCCCGAATATTTCGGGTGTAGTGATTCTGTCGGAGAGCCCGTTGTTCCTTGATATTTCCATAAGCAAAATATCGAACGTGGGTTGTTGTTTATGTGTATTTCCAAACTCTTGCTATTTGCGGCACTCGTAGAGGCATCTATAACAGAGGGAGGAGTGAACTTCTTTCTAGCACTCGTAGAGGCTTTCTGGAGCACGATCTTCTGCCCTGTACTATGTTGGTATAGTGATGGGGCTTAGAAGTTTGTAGCCACTGCAATGCTTAACAAAGAATCGAAACTGAAGTTCTTATTGATAAGGTAAGCGTAATGCTAGAGGGCGAAAAGGAAGGCCCTGTTTATACTAAAGGAAAGACAAAAATAAACACTGAGGAACTGTTTAAGCAAGGAAAGGGTTCTTCTCTTCGTCTGGCTTTTTCACCACGTTGGGGGTGGCCGCGGCGTTGTTGATTTCACCAGGGGTTTGAGCAGTGACTGCCAGCGTCTTGTTGTTTTCTATATCTTCTGCATCATCAACTGCCGAACCTTTGACTACCGAAGCTTTTGTTGCCAAAGCTCCTGCTGCTGAGGCTTCTGCTGTCGAGGCTTTAAGAGCAAGGTCGGCTGGCTTCCTTTTGCTTCCCCTGTCGTCCTTTTCTTCCTTGATTTCACGCAGCAACAGCTTAGGTGGAGGTTTAATAAATTCTTGCTTGCTCCCAAACTTTGCTGCGATCCTCTGGAAATTCCGGTCGCAACTGTCTGAGCGCGAAAAACTTCCATGGACTGTAATGTTTGTCCCCTTGTTGCCAGGCATCTTCACTTGAGATAAGCGTAGTGCGGCACGGCCATGAACTTGGCGTAGGCTGGTCTCCGAGTATAGCATGATACTGTGACTCCCAGTTCACTACCTCAAACTCGATCTTCTCCTTCCTGAAATTGTCGATCTGCCGAAGATAACGTTCAGTAAATTCTTCCAAGGGAATAACCTGGTCCGGTTGGCAAAATCCCATGGAAGCAAGTGTCTGTCTCTTCCAGCATTCCCATGGTGATCCCCATGCTTTTGATTGTGTCGACAAAAATCAGGTTTAACCCGCTCCCACCATCCATAAAGACTTTGCTCATCTTGAATCCCCCTATCTGTGCCTCAACTACCAGGGCAGCGTGTCCCGGTTTGGTATGGTCATCGGGTGATCCGCTCGACGAACGTAATGTTCTGAGAAGACCACTCGACATACTCGGGAATGTTTGCCATGATGCTTTCGGCCAGATTAATTTCTCGGGTAAGCTTCTTCATCTCTCTCCTTGAGACACCCGTTTTGTGGATCATACTCGTCTGCCCACGTGGTGGTGGAAACGCCTCGTTGGGTTGATGAGGTTGAGCCTGCTGGACTTGGTGCTGTGGTGGAGGTGGAGGAGGAGGTGGTAACGACTGCCTGACTGCTGGATGAGTTTATGCATGTCAAGGAACTGTCGACAATCCCTGAGAAGGTGGCTTGACTTCGTTTTGCCGTCCTTGGAGTCGACATACGAGTGCAAGTAACGGGGCGTTGATCTGTTCAGCATAGGGTAACTCGGGAGCCCTCTGTTGCCGTGGCTTATAATTGCCGCGGTTTCCGAGTTGTTCCGGTTGCCATCTTGTCGATCGTCTCTTCTTTCATCATACCGATCATCATGTCGATCGGAGTATCCTGCGGCTACCAGATTGTTGTCGTCGTAGTTGCGATTTTTCCTCCTTTTGTTCCGATCCCTTCGAATCGTGCGGCTGGTCATCGTCTTCATCATCGCGCTGGCGTGGTCTTCGCACGTTGTCCTCGCCATCAGCCCAACTGTTGGCGATTTCCATCAGCTTGGTGATGGTTTTCGGCTTTTTGCGTCCAAGTTCTTCTATGTAACTTTCGCGTCGGACGCCATCGCTGAAAGCGTCGATTGCTCTGTCTACGGATACATCTTCGACAGCGTTTAGGAGTTTGGTAAATCTTCCTATGTACGAGCGCATTGACTCCTTCCGCTGGCAGCTGCGTAGCTCCTCAATCCCGACGGGTCTTTTGTATGTTGCCTGGAAGTTAGCAACGAAGGCATCCACCAGGTCGTCCCATGATTTGATGGAACCTTTCGGCAGCCCCCAACCAGGCTCGCGCTGAGTCCTTCAAGTAGAGCTGCAAGCGCATTGCTGCTATCGGTTCCCTTTATGCAGAATCACAGTCTGCAGGTAATCGTCTATCCAAGATCTTGGTTCCTGCTGCCCATCATACTTGGCATCGGTGGGAGTAGGCTTGAATTTCTTGGGTGGCATTGTCTCGCGGATTTTGTAACTCAAGCAATCGGCTCCCCTTAGTTCACCATCGTACTCTTGATCCTCGTCTGAGGAGTCACTGTCGTCATCCTCCTGGCGGCGCGTCGTCGTCTTGCTTTATCGATTCGGCTCTGGGTGATTTCATCCCGAGCGTCTCTCGCCCGATGTTTCGAACCACTGGCTTGTGCCGTGGTTTCTCCTTGCGGGACTAGATTGTTCCCCAATATGGCGAGACTTTCTAGGGCACCGCGATGAGCTTGCGCCATGGATCCTTCGGGTCGTTGGTTGATGAGGTACGCGGCGAGATTGGCTGTTGCTCCCGCGTTCTTCGGTCGCGGCATGCCTGCGGTATCCGTGGTCATGAAAGACTTGGTTAGATTCGACGTTATTTCTCTGGCGTCGTCTTCTGAGAGCCTGGACATCCTTGACCGATGTTTTCCTGCTCCAAGAGCGCTTCGAGAAGCGCTTCCTTGTGAAGCTCTCCGTCGCTCGCCGGATCGTTCGCCGAGATAGACGTCTCTCGAGGGTAGCTTGCTCTCTCGACAGGTGCTCCCGGTTTTTCTCTAGTATAGAGCGGTATGCGTTTAGGGTTCCAACCGAGGTTCCTGCGGGGAGCGGGGTGTTGTTGAGTACGGCTGTTCTGGCCGCAGCCCACTCTTCATCCGCGATGGTATAGTCGCTGCCGCGATTGCTAGCGCTATTTTCGAAGCTCGCCCTCCTGCTGGAACGAGGCGTGCGGTCTCCGTCTCCTCCGTGCCTTGCATTCCCTGTATTGTTGGCGACGTAGACCTGATGGTGTGCTGTTCTTCGGGTGGTTCTCGGGACGATGCTGCCGACGCTGTCTTCTCCCGACGAGTATCGGGCATTGCAGATGAACGGTGTGTCGCTTGATCCCAAACCGTGCCTGGTGTCGCAGTTTGAACAGTAGTAGGAGGTTAGTTCTGAGGACACGGGTTCGTCGGATCCCACCGACATTGAGGATGCTGGACGAGGAGTCGAAGGTGCGGGCGAGTCTGTCGACTCTGTCAGGCCAGCCAATAGATCGAGCGATGTCGACGCGCTAGGACTCATTGATCCGGAGGTGGGCGACTCTAGCAGCTGGAGGATTCCCTCCGCGTTGACGTTGTAGTGGACGCTGCCGATGGTCATCTCCATGTTTCCTTGCAGATCCGAGAAGTTCGAGCGAGAAGAATCGCTATGCGGGGTGAACTCGTAGGAGCCGAATCGAATCGGACTTCCCGAGTTGGTGATGGCGGTGCCGATGAAGATGTCGACGACATGATCAGATCTGCCGATGCCTGATCGGTGCCAGGTTTCCACAGACGGCGCCAATTGTCGGGGTGTTCGACAATGTCCTCCGATAGGGACTTAGGGTTGATGGAATCCTGCAGCGATACGAGACATCGGTGCACGACAAACGGGGAGCGATTTACCCAGGTTCGGGGCCCTCGATGAGGTAAAACCCGTCCCGCTTGTCTGCTTGATTATAATAAAAACAGTGTTACAATGGGGTGCCGAATAGTTCGGCTATGATCTCGTCGAGGGAGCTAATCGCTAGGGTAACCTAGTTCTAAGCTCGTTGGCTAAGATCGCTAAGATTGGTTGTGTCCTCGATAGCCCCTCTCCTGGCCTTTATATAGGTGACCAGGTCCCGAGAGGTTTAATCGAGTACGAGTAGGTTTACAATAGATCTATCTCTAATCTTTCCTTCTTCGGCTCTTTCCGTGTCTTGTACTTCAAGTAATCTTTCACCGCACCGTCCTAGTGGCCCATCTTGTCTTCGAGTACCTTCATGGGCCTGCACCTGGGCCGTATAGGGTAGAACAATAGTGGTTACCCGAAGGGTAATGCCCACGTCACCATGCCACCCATAGTTTTCTCTCTAGTATGTGTTTTACGGGACCCAATCTCCATTCTCCAGCCATTTTGGAGCCCAGCCCTTCCTCATGGGCCGGCCCGGTGTGGCCTTGTCATCATGGTTTGTGTGCGCTTGTTGGTGTCTCACTGCCACGTGGGACAGGTCGCTGACACATGTCAACTATGCTTCACAATTTGCAATCCAATCAAATCCTAAATTTCAAACCAGCCTAGAGAATCAATGTTGACCCACAGCTGAAGAATCAGGATCGATTTCCTGACGCAGCTAAGCCAATCAATAAACTCCAAAAATACCCGTGTGTGGACCACGTTCCCCCTCGTGCTCCATACGGAGGCACTTGTTTGCTACACTGAAACAACGACGCCAACGGCGACATTCCCTTACATGCGGGCCCGCGACATGCACAACACAAAGGTACCCCACCTGTCAGCCACTGCCACGCGGGTAGCAACCCGGTGCATGTAGTGACGGGTACCCCACGCGGGACCTACGGGACATTGTACTCAAAATACTTTATCATTGTAGAAAGGATATTGTTGAGACAAGTATCCTTTCAAAACAGAGTGTTCAAGTCATTGCCTATAACGAAAACATCACCTACTAATATACTCCTCCTTGACCCTCATCGGGCCTTTCAAAAAGGAAGAGTTAATAATAGGTTTTGCATAAACCTGAAACTTTAAGGTATTTATTTATTATGCATTGTCACACTCTCTCTTCACTCAAAATTTTTAACAACCACTTACTAAGTAAATTTTTTTTATAACCTCGATTCCTAACTGCTCTGCACTAAAAATTGGGCAAGATATAATGGAAGGAGAATAGAAAAATTGTATCAACAAAATAAAAAATAATATTCTTAGTGAGTTATTTTTGATGAAAATCCAGTATAGTTAATCCGAAAAAGTGATGTTTGATAACTTAGTATTTTTTGTTTGTGCAAGGGCTACATTTAATTTTCAAAATGGGTGTCGATTTTCTTAAGTACAACTCTGGATGATGTCATGAGAGATGAGTAGACACATCATGCTATGGAATTTTGGCACGTGCTTCCCAGCTACTACACAAATTTTGTTTATATCGTATAAAAGGGTTGATACTTCGTTCCACCTATATATACACATTCTGTTCCTTCATCATATAAGAGCTAACTCTTTTGATCGGCCAGCTACATATACTACGATTATAATCTATGTCATGGGTCCTTGTGCACATAGTATTTTCAACGAGATAGCTAGCTCCTCATGGTCAACTACCCTATCTATGACACGTACGTTTCATTATCTGGTAGTGATATTATTCGATGGACTGGGATCCATGGAAACAATGAAGCATTTTGATAACATCATCGTGATCCACATGCGGCATTCTTCGGAATGAGAGGCCTAGGGAAAGCATAAACAATAAACATTCGATCTCGCATTCGTCCCAACTTGAAGTCCCGTGGAGGATGTCAACGCTCAACGATGCCTCGATGAAATTGAGTTCGCACATCAGAAATTGCTTGGCCGCTTGTAGATCGATGCCCTCCAACGTAAGGTCACCCTCACCCCTCGACAGAAGGGCATTTTTCCTTGATGTTGTGTGAGGCGTCATCAACATAGTGCTTGACGGCATCCAACATCTCCTTCTTGTACACGACGGATCGAGCCTAGTACTCCTCCTTTGGTTATCGATTTGAGGCGCTCGTAGAGAGCATTCGACTCCGCGCGGAAAAAAAAATCTCAGTGGCATCATATGCGGCAACAGACGATGAGGACGTGGAGGCGGGCGGAAGTTGTAGCCCCGGTGGCCGAGGAACCCCGCCCTCCTCCTCTTGTCGGTTTCATACCGGCGGTAGTTGTCCCACCTGGGGGATTCGATGGCGTACGTTGGATTGTCGCGGAGGTCTGGTAGGAGAAGGGCCCACCTGCGCTGGATATCTTCGAGATGCTCCGGGCCGGCCCGTGGCACGGGTGGGACGGGCACCCGCGCGGAGCTAAGGCGCCACCCGCCTGGCAGGTGAACATCGTTCCAGCAATTGCGGGGCTAGAAGTTCTTGAAGATCACCTGGGCAGCGTTGACAAGGAGGGGGACCCTTATCCGAGGGTTCTCCTCCTTCTTCATCCGCAACGAGGATGCCTCGTGGTCGTTCTACTTCTTCCCCATGGTGAGGTGGCAGAGCGATGTAGCTGTCGATGTGATGAGAGCAATAGAAGCTAGGGAGGTGTGGGCGATGACAGGATGTCATCGGTGCCCATTTAAGGACGAGCACGGGACTCGAAGCCGCGTGCCATTAGTGGCGGCGCAGAAGACCAGCCTCCGCCCTCCAGACCTGGAGCGGGCCGCTGAATGTTGTGACATGCGCAGGCGCGGAAGCGAAGAAGCCAAAGCATTGCAGCCACTACCAATCGGGCACGTGGCGTCAGGTCGCGGACACGCAGTGCGTCCGCGCCATGACCGTGCAGACGCATTCGGATAGCTTAGGCCTCGTCTAGTTGTTCTCTCTTGTTTTTATATTTTGTGAGTTGTTCACAACACTTGTATCCGCATTAATACTTTATTAATTTAAGGCAGGGCTACAACCTACAGTATTATTTAAAAAATAAAAGATGAAACTTATGGTGCTTCATGTCATAACTGGTACCGAATGAATTGAGCAAGTATAACCTTCACTGCTTCAAAAATTGGAAGGCTGCTCCACTAGCGCACAATCCTTCTTTATAGAAAAAAAAAAACATTCCAAATGTCAAAAAGGTATGAAAGTTTTAACACGAGTACATATTCGTGTCCTATATGTTCACACAGAAGTGTTCAGGAAAAAAAGACAGTTTGCTACATGTGTGAAAAAACAACAAAAGGAAATACGGTAGTGCAAGTCCCTATACATGGTGATTTTTTGAAATAATAAGAACCCAATTAAATCTACATCCCTCAAAGGCTCAAACACCATGTAAGTCTATTATTCATAAAACGCTAGAGATACTTATAAGAGGCAAACATCAACAATGCCAACAAATATAGTTATCTTTATTTGAAGGTCTGAACATCTTAAGGATTTTACTCTTCATCGTTAGCATATGCTCCGGCCAGGAAACCAAATTGCCATCGTCCAATAGAAGAGGCCACTAACCAAATGAACCTGGCATAATGTTTTGTCTCGAAGGTATTAGTTTATTATGCATTGTTACACTCTCTCTTCATTCAAAATTTTGAAGAACTAGTTACTAAGTAAATATTTATTTTTAGAACCCCGATTCCTAGGCCCCTTTGGTCTAGCTTTGAGATCACGATGAGCCTTGACACTATCAATGTTTACTGCTTTACACTCAAAATTGAAAAATATAATGGACGGCGAATAGAAAATCTGTATCAACGAAATCAAATATTGTATTCTTAGTGAGTTTTTTTAATGAAAAATCCATTATAGTTAATCTAAAAAATGATGTTTGATAACTGAGTATTTTTGTCTGCACAAGGACTACATTTAATTTCATATTGGTTGTCCAATTTCTTAAAGACCGCCATGGATGGTGTTATGAGGTATGACTAGACACATCATGCTTTTACGACATGGAAATTTGGCACGTGCTTCTCAGCTACTACACAAATTTTTCTCATGTCGTATAAAGAGCTGATATTTTGTTCCATCCATATATACCCATTCTGTTTCTTCATCATATATGAGCTAACTCTTTTGATCGACCAGCTACATATACTATCGTTATAATCTATCTCTTTGGTCCTTGTACATATAGTATTTTCAACCAGATAGCTGAAACACGAGCTCCTCATGGTCAACTACCCTATCTATGCCACGTTTCATTATCTGCTAGTGATATTATTCGATGGACTCCATGGATACAATGAAGCATTTTGATCACATCATCGTGATCTACAAGCGGCATTCTTCGGAATGGGAGGCCTAGGGAAAGCATAAACAAGAAACACTCGATCTAGCATTCATGACAACCTGTGATTTTGTGGCGGATATCAACGCTCAATGAAGCCTTCATGGAATCGAGTTCGGCTGTCAGATACGACTCGGTCGCTTGTAGATTGGTGCCCACCGATGCACGCTCACCCTCGGCAGTAGAGCCCGTCTCCTTGATGTAACGCGGGGTGTCGTCGACGTAGAGCTTTGCGAAGTCTAGCATCTCCTTCTTGTACTCGACAGATCGAGCCTAGTACTCCTCTTTGGTTTTTGTTTTGAGGAGCCGGTACAGATACTTCCAGTACATCGACAAATTTTCCATCACCTCGGACCGACGGCGAGATGCCAATCGGGTGGTATGGGTGTGAGGGGATCTCCAAATCGGTGGATCGATGCCACTCATTGTAAGGCATTGCTTAACCTGAACAATTATATCACTCAGAACACACACATAGACTCGTTGGAAACTGCGGGATCTGGTCACGACAACTATCATCCATATTTTTCTTCGGTTAAAAACCAATGCTCATAGAAAGAGCTTTACTTACCTAAATATAAACAATATTGTGAGTGACATGGCTTCGAGAATGGAGGAAGCATTGTCACATGCCATCTTAGAGCCTGGCCCTTCCCCATGGGCTAGGCCGGTGCGGTCTTGTCGATCCGGTTCATTGACGTCTCGCTGGGCCAGGTGGGAACATGTTGCTGACACACGTTAATTGTGCTTCACAATTTGCAATCCAACCAAATCCCAAATTTCAAACGAGCGCAACGTTTGTTTAGCAGAGAATCAATGCTGACCCACAGCTGAGCAATCAGGACCGATTTGCTGACGCAGCTAAGCCAATCAATAAACTCCAAATATACCCGTGCGTGGACCACGTTCCCCCTCGTTCTCCATACTGAGGCACTTGTTTGCTACACCGAAACAACGACGCCGCCGGCGACATTCCCTTACCGTGACGTGCACAACACAAAGGTACCCCACCTGTCAGCCACTGCCACGTGTGTAGCAACCCGGTGCATGTAGCATCGGGTACCCCACGCGGGACCCACGGTACATTGTACTCAAAATATTTTGTCGTTCTAGAAAAGATATTGTTGAGACAAGTATCCTTTCAAAACAGAGTGTTCAAGTCATTGCCTATAACGAAAAGAGAACCTACTAATATAATCCTCCTTGACCCTCGTCGGGCCTTTAAAAAAGGAAGAGTTAATAATAGGTCTTGCATATACCTGAAACTTTAATGTATTTATTTATTATGCATTGTCACACTCTCTCTTCACTCAAAATTTTAAACAACCACTTACTAAGTAATTTTTTTTAGAACCTCGATTCCTAAGAGGCTAAGACTAGCCACAATGGAAGTATCATAGGTAGTATTTTGCATGGCATGTAGGCAAAAATCTTATGTGACACATCAATTAATGAGGAGAGGGGTGAGACTAGTATCATAGGTAGATACCGTATCATAGCACGTAAAACTAGAAATTTTAGTGGTAAACACATCATGTACACATATTTACATTGAGATTCTATAAAATATTAAATATGATGGAACTATGATACTAATTCATGATACTATACATTGTAGGTGTTGTATCATAAATTAGTATCATATGTATGATACTAGTTTACGATACTTTCAATTATGACTAGTCTAAGTCATTTTGGTCTTTGAGGTCACAGGGAGCCTTGACACTATCAATCTTAACTGCTTTGCACTAAAAATTAGGCAAGATATAATGGACGGAGAATAGAAAATTTGTATCAACGAAATCAAATATTGTATTCTTAGTGAGTTACTTTTAATGAAAAATCCAGTATAGTTAATCCAAAAAGTGATGTTTGATATCTTAGTATTTTTGTTTGCGCAAGGGCTACATTTAATTTTCAAGATGGATGTCGAATTTCTTAAGTACAACTATGGATGATGTCATGAGGGATGAGTAGACACATCATGCTATGGAATTTTGGCACGTGCTTCTCACCTACTAGACAAATTTTGTCTGTCGTATAAAAGGGTTGATACTTCGTTCCACCTATATACCCACTCAGTTACTTCATCATATATGAGCCAACTCTTTTGATCGGCCAGCTACCTATACTACGATTATAATATATATCTTGGGTCCTTGTGCACATAGTATTTCAACGAGATAGCTAGCTCCTCATGGTCAACTACCCTATCTATGACACCTTTCATTATGTGCTAGTGATAGTATTAGATGGACTGGGATCCGTGGAAACAATGAAGCATTTTGATCACGTCATCGTGATCCACATGCGGCATTCTTTGGAATGAGAGGCCTAGGGAAAGCATAAATAATAAACACTCGATCTCGCATTCGTCTCAACACGAAGTCATGTGGAGGATGTCAATGCTCAACGAGGCCTTGACGAAATCAAGTTCGCACATCAGAAATTACTTGGCCGCTTGTAGATCGATGCCCACCGATGTAAGGTTGCCCTGGTCCCTCGGCAGTAGGGCATTTCTCCTTGATGTCGTGTGACGCGTCATGAGCATAGTGCTTGACGGCATCCAACATCTCCTTCTTGTACACGACGGATCGAGCTTATTACTCCTCCTTTGGTCATAGATTTGAGGTGCTTGTAAAGAGCATCCAACTCCGGCGAAAATATGTTCACCGCCTCCGAGCAACCATGAGAAGCCAAACGGATGGTGTGTGGGTGTGTGGGGATCTCCAAATCGGTGGATGGGAACTGCTCTGAATACCATGAGAAGCCAAACGGATGGTGTGTGGGTGGAGTGGAGAAGAAAGATGGCAGCGGTAAAGGCGCAATTTATTTATGTTTTATGAAGAGCTGATATTAGTAGAACTTCCAAAAAAATCGCAACCAACATATTTTGCCCATCACACAATGTTGTAAAGGAAAGGATATTGTTGGGACAAGTATACTTTGAGAACCGAGTGTTCAAGTCATTGCCTACAACAAAAGGAGCATCTACTAAAATACTCCTCCTTGAACCTATGGAGGTCATTCAATAAAGAAGAGTTAACAGGTTTTGCATGAACCTGGGATAATGTTTTGTCTTGAAGATATTTGTTGTCACACTCTCTCTTCGTTTAAAATTTTGAACAACCACTTAGTAAGTAAATACAATATTTTATTTAGAACCTTTACCCCTAGGCCCCCTTGTCTTTGAGATCACGAGGAGCCTTGAAACTTCAATGTTATGCTTCGCACTCAAAAATTGGGCAAGATATAATGGAGAAAATTTGTATCAACGAAATCATATATTCTAATATTCTAATCTAAGTAAAATTATTTTTATGAAAAAGTAATTATAGTAAGAGCCTATTCGGCAATACTGCAGCTCCAACCCCTAGTACCAGAGTGGACGGAGCTGTGCCGAACGCGTCACTCCGCAATTTTGTGGAACTGCATGCGCCTCGCTCCTAGCTTCGGCAAAAGCGAAATCTGCTCGAAATTACAAAATATTCCACCGCCAACTATCACCACCGAATTGGTACCAGTCTGTTTCTCTGATCTCCCACTCTATCGGGCTCAAGAAACAAAGACGAACGACCGCGCCATCGCTCGAAGCCTCTTGCTCACGTCACCGATCAATTCCTAGGAGTCGTTGGTCAAATCGCTTGTGCCGGCGCCTAATTGAGGCCGCCACCTGCTTATCTTCCTCTCCGACGCCATTAAGTACACCCGCTGAGAGCATCCAGTACGGTGAACTGAACTTCGGATTTTAAGTTCGCGTTTTTACGGGTCTGCTAGAGTCTAGAGATGCTCTGACAAATCACGGACCACTCGTGACCTCCTCCTCCGGTTCAGTTTGCCCCCACCGCCAGGACCTTGCGGGTGATGCTGTCCACCGACCTGGTCGGCGCTAGTGGAGTTGCCGCACACCCCTTAGGCGTATATGGGCTCGGCCCATAATCGTGATCGTTGTTGTTTCGGGATTCAGGTTGTTCTTTCGTTCGTTTTGCTATTCAGGTCGTTCGTACCCGTTCTGGACAATCTCTGTTATCTTTACTATATTCCACTGTTTCTTGCTATAGTTGAAAAATAACTCCAAATGAAATTTGAAAAAGATGTCCCTTCGAAAATAACGGCAGAATAATGCAACTTTTCCGAAAAACAGAAAGATGAACAATTTTCGAATTTGAACAATGTTTATACTTGAACAATTTTTATACTTGAACAATTTTTGTATTTGAACGATTTTTATATTGAACAATTTTAGAATTTAAACGATTTTTATAATTAAACAATTTTCGTATTTGAACGATTTTCTACTTAAACAATTTTAGAATTTGAACAATTTTTATAATTGAATTTTTTTATATTTAAACAATTTTCGCATTTGAACAATTTGTATACTTGAACAATTTTCAAATTTGAATATTTTTAGAATATTTGAGATAGAACATTTTACATTTAAAAATATATTTAAATTTTAAAATTTAAATCTTAAGAACGAAAAAAGAAATAGAAAATAAAAAAAGAAAAAGAAAAAGAAACAGAACAGAAAAGAAAAGAAAACAAAAAACAGAAAACAAAAAACAACACGAACTGGGCCGACCAGGCCGGCCCATACCGCGCGGGCGGGGGTGTGCGGCGCGCGGTAGGCACCGACCTGGTCGGCATATAGGATTTGCCGGACCTTGCGCCCCCGCTAGGAGCGCTCACCTCCAAGCCCGCATTCGACCTCCCTCCATGGTGAACAGTTGATCGACTCCGGCCCATCAACCAAGACCTCCCACCAGGCCCGAATGCGATATACTCCGTAGTTTCTTTGAATGGGCTTGAGCCCACGCTCGCACGGAGCGGAGCCAGACGAACGGTCCTTCGACCAGACGTTCGATCGGGAGGCATGGAGCCGAGCGCTGACTTTTGCTGAAGTGGAGTGTTACCAACCATGCCCTAAATCCGAAAAAATGATGTTTCGTAACTGAATATGTTTGCCTGCACAAGAGCTACATTTAATATTTAAACTAGTTGTCCCATTTCTTAAGTACGACCATGGATGGTGTCATGAGGGATGAGTAGACACATCATGCTTTTACGACATGGAAATTTGGCACGTGCTTCTCAACTACTACACAAGTCCAGTTTATGTCGCATAAAGAGATGATATTTTGCTCCGCCCATATTTATATATGGGCGCATTTTATTCACTTCATCATATATTGTTCCACTCTTTTGATCGACCAGCTACATATACTACAGCTTATATGTCTATTGGCTCTTTGTGCATATAGTATTCCCAACTAGATTGCTAAAACACGAGCTCCTCATGGTTGACTACCTTATCTATGTCATGTTTCATTATCTGCTAGTGACATTATTCGATGGACTAGGCTCCATGGATACAGTTAAGCATTTTGATCATATCACTGTGATCCACATGCGCATTCTTTGGAATGAGAGGTCTAGGGAAAACATAAACAATAAACACTCGATCTAGCATTCGTCTAAACATGATGGCGCGTGGAGGATGTCAACGCTCAACGAGGCCTTCACGGAATCGAGTTCGGATGTGAGATACTACTTGGCCGCTGGTAGATTGGTGCCCACCGATGCATGCTCACCCTCGGCAGTAAAGCCCGTCTCCTTGATGTAACACGGGGTGTCATCGACGTAGATCTTGGCGAAGTCTAGCATCTCCTTCTTGTTCTCGACAGATCGAGCCTAGTACTCCTCCTTGATTGAACAAAGGTGGCACCGGAATGAATTGCCCACTTGTTTCGGGCAAGAATGAATGGGACTGATCGACTCGAGTTACCGAGCGACCTCCACTCTTCGACTCGAGCTTTCGCTTCTGCTTTTCTCTTGTTTTGATTTATTAGCTTTTTAGGGACCGGTAAAGATCCTTCGAGTACATCGACAAATTTTCCATCACCTCCGACCGACGGCGAGAATCAAATCGGGTGGTGTGTGGGTGTGAGGGGACCTCCAAATCGGTGGATCGAAACCGCTCCGAATACCACTTGTAAGGCATTGCTTAACCCGAACAAAAAGATCACCCGGAACACACACACAGATTCATCGGAAACAACGGATCGGGTTGTGTTCCACCCTTCCTCCCCCACGACCAGTCCATAAACGGCAACTGTTGTCCATATTTTTCTTCAATCACAAGCCAATGCTCACAGAAGGAGAGTGCCTTACCTAAATAGCACTCACAAGTGACCGTGAGCGACATGGCTTCACCATGGAGAAAGCCATGCCACCTATAGTTTTCTTCTCTAGTATGTGTTTTCCTGGACCCAATCTCCATTCTCTAGCCATTTTAAAGCCCAGCCCATCCTCATGGGCCAGCCTGGTGCGGCCTTGTCGTCATGGTTCGCGTGCGCTTGTTGGTGTCTCACTGCCATGTGGGACAGGTCGTTGACACATGTCAACTATGCTTCACAATTTGCAATCCAATTAAATCCTAAATTTCAAACCAGCGAACGTTTGTTTAGCAGAGAATCAATGCTGACCCACAATTGAACAATCAGGATCGATTTCCCGACGCAGCTAAGCCAATCAATAAACTCCAAAAATACCCGTGTGCGGACCACGTTCCCCCTCTGTGCTCCATACCGAGGCACTTGTTTATGTCGTATAAAGAGATGATATTTACAAGAACTTCAAATAAATATTCGCAACCAAAATATATTTTCGTCATAGAAATTATATTGTTGAGACAAGTATCATTCAAAACAGAGTATTCAAGTCATTGCCTATAACGAAAAGAGCACCTACTAATATACTCCTCCTTGACCCTCATCAGGCTTTTCAAAAAGGAAGAGTTAATAATATCTTTTGCATAAACCTGGGACAATGTTTTGTATTTAAGGTATTTATTTGTTATGCATTGTCACACTCTCTCTTCACTCAAAATTTTGAACAACCACTTACTAAGTAAATATATTTTTTTAGAACCTCGGTTCCCAAGCCATCTTGGTCTTTGAGATCACAGGGAGCCTTGGCACTATCAATCTTAACTGCTTTGCACTAAAAATTGGGCAAGATATAATGGACGGCGAATAGAAAATTTGTATCAACGAAATCAAATATTGGATTCTTAGTCAGTTACTTTTAATGAAAAATCCAGTATAGTTAATCCAAAAAGTGATGTTTGATAACTTAGTATTTTTGTTTGCGCAAGGGCTACATTTAATTTTCAAGATGGGTGTCGAATTTCTTAAGTACAACCATGGATGATGTCACGAGGGACGAGTAGACACATCATGCTATGGAATTTTGGCACGTGTTTCTCAGCTACTACACAAAATTTGTTTATGTCGTATAAAAGGGTTGATACTTCGTTCCACCTATATATACCCATTCTGTTACTTCATCATATATGAGCCAACTCTTTTGATCGGCCAGCTACATATACTACGATTATAATCTACTAGCAGGAATGAGCGCGGTGGCATGCCGCGCCGACCGTGTAATATTATGTTTTTAATAATTTTAAAATGGGACTTGAATTGATAAAAGTAATGAATATTTTACTGCTTAAAAAGTGGATTTTAAGGTGGTTGATAACGAAATGTATACAACATACATTGAAATTATGTGTATAAAAAGCTGATCCCGAGAACGAAGCAAATAAGCATAAAAAGAAAGAAAAATTAAGGCAATAATAACTGCTACTGCATATTAAGGAGTTTGTCGCAACATCGGTGAATGGTGACACTTAAGAGAAAAAATCCACTTATAAAATAGAAGTTAGCTTGTGGTATTAATATATACTTGGAACTTGATTCCATAGTTCCTGGAATAGTCTTGTCACCGTCATCTTCATGGTTGGAGGAGAGGATGGTGAGCTCTTCACTTGGTGCACCGTGTTCTTCTTCAGTAATGTGATAAGCACTTCTTAGATACACCAGTGTCTCATATTGAGAACCGATAAACACATCCATTGACGCAAGAAAAAATCTTGGCTCCTAGTGCATATATGATCTTTTCATCAATAGACAAATAAATGGTCATATTCTTGAAAGGAATTAAATTACTGTATTAATTGTCAATCTCTAAAACTGAGAGGGGAACTCGACCACATAGCCTTCTTGAATCGCTCATAGCCTCATACTTGGCATGCACGCAAACAACGGATATACTACGAAAATTCAGATTGTGTGAAATGAAGAAAAAAAAGTACTCCGTAGTCGAATTATAAGAACTTAATAAGTAGTAAAGAAAAAGTTTTGACACAGACAATTTCAGGGAAAGGACATCAAAGTAGTAAGAAAATATTGATCTAGCACACTACAAACATTTAAAAGGTATAAAGGTGGCACGGTGGCACGCCACGGCCGTGGATGATATCAATGTTCGGGAGAAAGTAGTAGTGGTATTGTTAAACCCATTTTACATAAAACAGTAATGGTGACGGGTCATTTCTTTTTAACCTCAGAGAACCCCTTCCGGGGACAATTCTTTTTTACCTTAGAGAACCCAACCCCCTCTTGGGGCCATTTCTTTTGAGTAAAATGCATGGATGGTCCATGATCTTGTTGGCGGGGTTCACTTAGATCACCATACTCTGAAAATACAGTTTTACGGTCACTAAGTACGTCTTAGTGCTCAGATACGGTCACTGGTGCCAGAAACACGATGTATTAGTCGAATTGGCATTCGCGGGCCCTATGTCAGCCTCTGGTTGCGTTACATTTTCAAAAAACACCCGCCTACTCATGCTCGTCCTGCAAAACTCCACTAGTCCTTTCGTCTCCATCTGCAGACTGCAGCTCGACCAGACCCCAACCTAAAACCGGCGCCGCCGCATGTTCCCCACTTCCCCACGCCGCCGCTGCTCTCCGTCCCTCCCCGCCCCGCATCTAGTCCCCTCGACCAGCTGCAGCAAATCCGCTGACTACAACCAGTGTCCGTGACTACAGCGGCAGTTGCAACCCGACGGTCCATATCTTGCCGGCATCCGCTTGCATGACCTCGCCGGCGGCGGGCGATGCTTGACCGCCGTATGTAGGGAGCTCGTCGCGAGGACGCTAGGAATCAAGATCCGTCGCACCATACCCCGACGGCATGCTCCTGGATGTCGGATGAGCTCATCGACGAGAATGAGCTACTTCGAGGTCCTACCCGTGCGTGCTACCCTCCTGGAGCAGCTGGACGACAGCTTCTTCGCCACCGACGACGCTCGCTGTACGCATCGAACTCGCGGAGGCACTTGGGCAGCACCCGGAGCAACTCGTCGGCCGTCTTGTCGAAGACGCCCAGGCTGCTGCCGCCGCCGTGCCGACCTAACCGTCGGGAGCGCGTGGACCACGGAGAGGCTCAGGCCGGAGCGGTACCGGTAGCACGTCGACAACGCTGCAAACCCCAGGCCAAGACCGAAGCGTGCGCCGCGGCCGCCGCGTTGCAGTGCTTGGCGCCTTTCGCCTAGATGAGGAGGTCGTGCGCGCGTTTAGCGGACAACCGTGCCGCACGCTGCTTCTAGCCCACCGACCGCGCTTCGCACCTTAAACTGCTCGAGCTAGCTAGCTCGAGGAGGAGGCAGGAAAGCGGGAGGAGCAAGGGTAGCCACCGCGGGAAAGAGCAGGGGAGGAGACGTCCCTCACGCGCAGAGTCGCCCCTAGCCTCGTCCTGGCTGGCGGCGAGACAGACCAAGCAGCGGACGTCGGCGCCGGCCTCCTGTGCGTGCGCATCGCGTGATTGAGGAAAAAGACTCGCTGGAAGCAGTAAACACTTTGCCACGTCATCAAATACAACGCTGTACTAGCAACTAGTGACCGTAGATGAATCATCTCGTGTATTCAGTTACCGTAAAATGGTATTTCCAGAGTATGATGACCAAAGTGATCTCGGCCTACAAGTTCATGGACCACTCATGTATTTTACTCATTTCTTTTTAACCTAAGAGAACCCAAACACCTTCTAACGATGTATTCGATGCTGTATTCCAACCACTTTCGAAATAGGTATTCCAACATAAATGGCAGCTTTTTGAAATAGGTCTATAATAAGTGACATGCTTCCAATAGCAGGGCTGTATGATATAAGGATATAATTGATTCATATTTTACAAAGGCAGAACAATATCTAGATGAAAATAACAGGAGGCACATGCTAAGTTTTTCTATTAGTTACCGTGTAAACATACAAGATTAATGTCACTTACACCGAACGAAAAAAAACACTATCTATGTATTGATTCAGATGGAGTAGATGTCTTTACAATCAGAATTTCATCTTCAAAAAATACAACAGAAACAAAAATCAACCACCTGCTTTGAAAGGATCCAGCTATCAACAAAAGCACTTCTCCGTTTACCCGTGCCAGTCTAGCAACAACACTAAAAGCACTTCTCAGTTTAGCCGTTCCAGCTCGCAATAACACCGGCGTTAAGGGATTGGTCCTTTACTTGCTGATCGTTCGCGAGTCAAACTTGCTCTCTTGCAGCAAATCACAACTTCGGAAGACAGGCTTCACGAATTTGTATTCAAGTGGTCGACTGAATTTCAAATATTATTAGAAAAAAATAGACGCAACTATATAATCGATGTATTTTCATCACGAATGAGCATATCCATTGGGTGCAGCAGTGTACACATATAAGTGAATTGAAATACAATGATGCATTGGTGATACTAAACATAGTATAGGCGTGTATAACTAAATTGAAACAGTGGAAGGCAATTCATATAAGTTGGTCAAGCATGTGTCCTAATAATGGATTTGCACGACCTAAATAACGAACCAGTATGAATAAACCGAAGCTTCATTCTTCCAGCATGCCCAGCGATGGGACTCTGCTGCTAATCAAGATCTAGTTCTTTAGGAGCATGGATACCATATAAACAGAGCATAGCTTGATATGGTAAGAACTTTGTTCTACTTAAACGAAGTGGTCAAGACTAATATGTCTTTGACTTCATATGTCAGTTCTAGACTCATTGATGTAAATTTACCACTCATAATGGCATGGTTGAAGAGAAGCAACCCGATCGATCCACCAGCATATGGAAAAAACAATTCAGATTACATGTTTGAAGCAGCTGGAACTATTTTGTCTCTAAGATCACATCACCGTCAGAAGAGTTTCACATTACCTTGGCCACTGTTTACATATTTGAACTACAATTCATTCCTCATAAGATTATGGCACCAATTTAGCGCCCAAAGTATGACACAATAGATTTCCTTCTTTGCTCCTTGGTTTGACAATCAGAAGATTAAAATCAGAAACCTGTAGCATCCTTCTATTCCAGGCTGACACATCAACAATCAAGTATTATAGTATATGTGGTCTAAAAAAGGAAGAGCCTTACAGGCCACTTTATAGAACATGTTGAACTTCCCTTGGGAAGCTTTAGCATCTGTAGATTTAGAGATGCAAAATAGTAAACTAATAGAAATTAGTGCAATATCTGGATAGTAACAAATCACAATATTTTTATGGCTTAACTGAATTGAGATAACATGGAAAGAGTAAGGAATATGAATAACTCCATTTGTAGCCTTGAAAGTGAAAAGCCCGAATGATGAACTCAAGGCAATCTCAATTTGTCGGGCATAGTTATAAGGTAGGTGTCACACATGTGATCCTTTATTTTCTGCAGCAGATATCTTCTGCAAGCAAGTTTGTAGCAGCTAGAAAACATGACATACATCAGTATAAATTATATAGATATAAACAACAAAGTCAAGAAGATGTAAACAAAAATAAATCAAACCTAAGTTCTAAGTGGCACTGAAACTTGCCAACAAATTCAGGGATGTGAGTGGCTTGAACAGGTGAATCCAACTGAACCTGGGAAGAAAGCAAACCCTGAGACCAAATGCTCCTAAGCCCTAGAGCAACCATGGACATGAGAAAACCTAGTTTTAGGCATGCACAACCATGGACAGGAGATTTAATTTTGAGGTCTAGATTTCATCAACATGACAAACGAACACAGAAATTTGCAGGCGAAAATATCATGTTTCAAACCTTTTGGATCGCTCGTGCCTAGCTGGGATGTACAGTATAAAACTGCACACATGAAGAAATCCATTGAACCAGAGGCAACACCATGTAGCGGTAGAAATAACAAAGAACAGAACAGATGACATGTAATTTTTTTTTCTGACATGACACTACCATATTTGATTTGGCATTTTCGCGGTAAGACCTCAAGTCTTACCGCTGTAAAGTAACATCATAAGATCAAAATAAAACCACGTGTAAGAGAAGAAGATGTGGAAATAGAATGCTGCTCACCAAAGCCCTGGCCCAGCTTTCGATTACATATTTCACAGTGCCAAACATCTTGCAATTCCAAACATATACGGAAAGCTATAGATAAAAAATTCAAAGGAAAAGATATATGAAATATTATGTGTTACTTAAAATCCTTGACTAACCAACAGAACAGAGTTCGCTTGCATAAATCAAGTATAGCAAAACACAGAGTGAAAGAGGTACAAATTCAATGACACCAGCAATACACCTCAGGGAAAACTTCAGTAGTTTGACGACCACTACAATAAATAGGTATACACACCATCTCTTTTTAGCAGTTGGAAAATCATATTCGATGACAAAGTTTCTCCAGTACCATACTCAATATTGGACAAAATTACACGGGTTAACTGGCAATAGAGGAAAAAACCTAGCTCCTGGCGTCGCCCCCGCGGGCGACCTGGGAGCTCCTTGGCGGCGCCTTCCCCGAGCCCTCCCCCTCCCTTCCCCCTCCTCCTCGCCGCCGCCAGAAGGCGTCGCCGGGCAAAGCCCGCGCGGCGTCGGCGGCGGCGGGGCTCCCCTGCTCCCTCGCGCGGCGGCGGCGGCGCGGGTCTTCGCGGCCGGTGAGGGCGCCGTGCAGGTAGGGCGCGGCGGCGCGGTTGCCCTGCAACTGCGTGGCTACTACACGACTACGGCGTGCTCGCGGCGGCGTCGGGTCTCCGGCGCGGCCTACAGCGGGCGGCGCGAGCTCGGTGGTGCGGCGGGCCGGTGGAGTGCGTGGGCGTCGCGGTTGAGGCCAGGTGCGGCAGGGCGCGGCCGGCGACAGCGTCCGTCCTCCCCGACACGGAGATCCCGATCTGGCGAGGTGCTGGGTAGTGCGGCCAGATCTCGATCTGGTTGCCTCGATTCGGGCCGAGGCAGGGGCCTGCGCCCCAGTCGAGCCCACCCACCTCCGCCCCAGATCTGCGGGCTCCCGCAGCCTTGGGGGCTGCTGGTTGCCGATTTGGTTGGTGGTGATCTCCTGGTGCAGCGGCGGTGCGGCGGCGTTCCGGCGGTGGTTTTGGATGGGCTCTCTGGCCGCCGCGCTTGCGGGCCAGGGCAGGGGCCCTGGGCTTTGGCTCAATCCGTCTCCAGCTTCGGCGTGCCCGGCAGCCACGGGGGCTGTCGGTGTGCAGCTCCTGTTCCTCGTAAGGCGGCGGCGTTTCCCGTCTCCTCTCTCGTTCGTCGGTGCTCTGAGTTGGGATGCCGGGGCGGCGGCCCTGGAAGGTGGGAGTCATGTTGGTTGGCGGGCGAGCCAATGACTCTGGTGCTGGCTGATGACCACGGTCGTGAGGGCGGCGTGGTGGTCGGCGAGTCGAGTGCTGTGGGGGGTAGAGGGCGGTGAGGTTGCCAAAGGGAAACCTTTGCCCCTCGGGCCACGGCGGCGGCGTCCGCGGGCGGCGTTCCCTTGTTGAAGGCGTCGTGAGGCCAATCTCCGTCCCTCTACTTCGTCCGGGTGAAAACCCAAGATCCTCGGATCGGGCGGTGGCGGCACCCCGGTGTCGTGCTCTTCTTGAAGACACCGTCTTGGAACCCACAACGCGAGGCTCACCGATGGTCGTGACGGAGGTGATTCTTCGGCGATCTTCGGCAAGGCTTGCCCCGTGCCCTTCCCTTGTCGAGCCTCCTTGGCGCTGCTGTTCGGTTTGTGAGCATCTTGGCTTGGTCCCCGGTGGTGGTCGGCTTCCGGTGGTGTTTCTGCGACGGAGGAGGTCTGTTGAGGCGCGCGTGAAAATGGCTTGCTCTCGAGTGAGCTCCGGCCCGACACTGTAGACTCCACCTCTCCTCCGAGTCCTCGTAGGCGCGTTGGCTGAGCTTGTTGGTCGCGCTTCCGGCTGTAGATTCTTCGGTAGTTCGTGTGGGTGTGTGGTGTCGTTGTGTAAGCTGGGTTCAGCACTTTGTATCGATCTCACCGTTCATGGCTTTGTTAATTCAAAGTTGGGCACTTGAGTGCCTTTTATCTAAAAAAAAAAAAACCATACTCAATATTGTTATGCTGCATCAAAAGGCATAAGTCGATCACTAAGTTGTAAGCACCTTTTTTTGCATGAAGCATAAAAGTACTTTTGAAACAAACAAGAAATAGCACCTTGAATTTATAAAGCTGTCCTATATTGGAGGTACAACACATCATTCTAAAGTAACATTATGTACCTGTTCTTGATCCTTGTCCTTCTGAAACGCATGACCATTCGCCCCTTTTGGATCTATTTAGCTGAAGCGTACTAAACAGTTAAAAACAGTGGACACTTTCAGAGAGTTCAGAAACTTCAAAAAGAGAAAAGATTCAATCACAGATAGAGAAGGGAAAAGAAGTTTAGCCATTCTCTTTGCCAGATTCGTGCGACACGTACCTAGAACACAAGAACCTGCAATAGAAGAACCTGCCCCATGAGCATCATATGCGCACCAAGGAGAAGACGACACATGGTGTACTCAAAGTCAGAAGTAAGCCACGGGATCCCTGTGGTGGATTACATCACCGTGGAGGCGGCCGAACACGGCAACCCTCAACAACTCTGCAGCGGGCGTCTAGGCTCGAATCCCATGGTTGAAATCCCCCACCGGTGCACCCGCGCTGCTGCGCATCAAGACCCATCCGAGCGCCACCGCGCCGCCCACGAATGCAGCGTTTCTGGCTGGACCTGCATCGGCCGCCCCGGCAAGTCAAGGTATATGTTAGAGATATATTTGGTGTCAAGGTATATGTTAGAGATATATTTGGTTACGTACGGTTAGGGATAGATTAGGTAGGGATAGATTTGTTTCTTGTCTTCTACTCCAAGTCGGTCCCTTGTACTCCTATATATACTCGCCCATGAGGCGCAATACAACATCCAACATATTTCGCATATCTCTATATCTCTCAACATGGTATCAGAGCGGCACGCTCCTTGACCTAGCCGCCGCCCAAGCTTCCGCGCCGCGTCGCCCCCGGGGAGATCGATCTCCATGATCTACTCTAGGGGCCGCGCAATCCGTATGAGGGTTCGTTCGCCGATCCGTTGATCCGCTGAGTCGTTTTTTTTTCCAAATTGGTTTTGCTGCCGTCGACGGGCGTTTCTTGGGATTGATCGATCATTGATCCGTCGTCCTGCCGCTATCCGACAACGGCATCGACCTTGCCGGCCAACGCACGGCAGCACGCGCCGCACACGGGGCGCCCATCGCGAGGGCTGTTCTTGCTCGCGCGGTCTCCATCGTTGTCCGTCTTCATCGCCATCGACCGGGACTTCATCGACAACGCCGCCATCGACTCCGATCTGCGCGTCGTCCACGCTATGGCGCGTATCGTGCCGCCGTCGGTCTGATCAACCGACCCCGCGCATGTCTACGCCAAGCACGTCCCCGAGCACGCGCCTACCACCGATCGAGCATCGGGTTGCCGCTGCGTCGCCCCTTCGGGTCGCAGCGCCGCCGCCTTTGGTCCACGCTGCTAGACAACGACGTGCCTTCCGAGCGCGTACGTTGCTGGTGGCGTCCCGCCGCCCACGACTCGCGCCTGCGGCTACGCGGCCCTCGCCGTGGCGTCGCCGCACGCGGTCATCTTCGCCGTCCCCCGCGCATCGACGTCCGAGGCCACCACAGCGCCGCCCCTTCGGCGCGGGTCGCCTCCGTCCGCGCATGGTCTTCGTCACGCCGCTGGGTCTCTCTCGCCTACTTCGTGTACCGCCCGCCCCCACCCCAGGTCGCCGCTGGGCTCGCCAACCTCTTCAGGTCGCGCTGGCTCGCCGACCACCGCATCGCCCGTCTAGGCGTCCAGCATGACCACCCCTGGTCACCGCTGGGTTAGCCGCCTTCTACGTCTCCCTGTCTCGCGTCGCCGTGTCATCGCCTCGTCCCCGTCTACACCACCTGCTGCTCTTCGAGAACCGCGGGCAGCGTCGACATCTCTCCATCGATCTGCGACCGCGACGCTTCGGAGGCCTCCTCTGCTAGTCCCTCGACATGGCGACAAGTTCATGATGGTCCCTGCCCCTCGCATGCCCGGTGGCAACCGGAAGTGCCTTCGTCCCCGACACGTTCCCGAGTCGGCAAACTCGCGGACGTCTCGTCTTCATCGGCCGACAACGTCTTCTTCGGCATCGCCTCTACGATCGCCTCGACCGCGTCACCGCCGAGTTCTTCTATGCGTACTCGGTTGGCAAACCAGTATGCCTTCGTCCCCGACGTGCGCCTAGTTCGCAAAACTATGGTTGCACTTCGTCCTCGACGGCTCCGGCATCGACTTCGGCATCGACCAACTCCACGACGCCTCGACGCGTCTCCGTCACTCCTCGCGCACTACGCGCTTGCGGCTACATCGACACCGGCACCCGCCCACGACATCGACCACGGCAATCCCTCGCGCGGCTCCCTCGACCAAGCACCCACGCTCTCGGCTACCTCGACATCGGCATAAAGGGCTACCACCTCGCTTGCGCTCCCAGCCTCCTCTCCAGTCCAAGCTGCCGCGACGCAACTCCGTCCACGACGCTCCCGCTACGACTGCGGGGAGTGTCGCCTTCGGGGTCCACTTCGGTTTATCTCGGTCGACCGTCCGCGACGCTACGTTGTTCACGTCACTACCGCTACGACTGCGGGAGTGTTAGAGATATATTTGGTTACGTACGGTTAGGGATAGATTAGGTAGGGATAGATTTGTTTCTTGTCTTCTACTCCAAGTCGGTCCCTTGTACTCCTATATATACTCGCCCATGAGG
The DNA here is from genome assembly GCA_030979885.1 of Lolium multiflorum. Classification (NCBI taxonomy): domain Eukaryota; kingdom Viridiplantae; phylum Streptophyta; class Magnoliopsida; order Poales; family Poaceae; genus Lolium; species Lolium multiflorum. The sequence goes on along the minus strand of CM061750.1, from coordinate 60,115,936 downwards.
CGCAATACAACATCCAACATATTCCGCATATCTCTATATCTCTCAACAGTATAGAAACATGCCGCTCAAAGTCCACCGGTCCGCGCCTCCGCGGCCAAGCCGTGCATCAACACCACCACATGTCGGGGCCGCAGAAGATGTCGCGGCCGCCACTCACATGTAATCAAAGACGCACCAGTAGAGGTCAAGCTGCAGCACCCGCCTCTGGGTCGTCGCGGCCGCCATCTGATGGGGAATAGAGAGGGGGCTGAGCCGGACGTACCTACACAACAGTCAATGTCGCGCGGCCGTAGTCGTGGTCCTCAAGCGCGTAGACTCGACCCCTTTTTGTGCTCACCCCAGCCTAGACTCCACCGTTCGCCCGTGGTCGCCATCTCTCGGTCTTGGCCGCGACAACAAACTCTGCATCCCTCTGCTGCCGGCACCGGCCCAGCACCACCACCGGCGAAAAACACGCAGGTGCACAGATGCCGTCGGGGGAGAGGAGAGGACCGAGCATTTCCACCGCGCCGCCATCCGCCTAGGGTGTCGGGAGGGAAAGGGTTGTGTCCAGCTCCTCGTCCATGCTTCCAGCCACCTCGAGAGGGAGACGGCCATGTCCAGCTGCTCCTCCGTGCCTCCAGCCGGCTTAGGAGGGAGAGGTCCTCCCCGCTGCCGGCAGCCACGTCCAGCAGATGAGATAGAATAAGATAGAGATGGAGACCAGGAAATGGAACACCACGGAGCAACCCAGAGCTGAAATCGATTTCTCACGATCTGGCACCGCTTTGACCGATTTGGACTAAGGGCATATCCAGCGGCGCGACGCATTTCGGACGTCCGAAATGTCCGTTTGCGTCGCGCGGCGGACGCGGGACAGACCGTTTTTGTCCGCGCGTCCGTTTGCACCCTGGGGTGGCTCCAGCGGCGCGACGCATTTTCGCGTTTGCATCAAATATGAAGTTTTCAAACAACAAATAGGATTTCAACGAAGTCATAGTTATTACATTTAAATTTTAAAAAGTCTACATGAAAATAAGATACTTGTCCTCTAGGCATGATCTTCATGGCCAGCCATGGTCCATTGATGCTCAATCAGATCCGTCTGCAACTGTTTGGAGACGGTATCGTTTGTGACTTCTACATTCATATGTAGATAGTCCGGAAAGATCGGATTGGTGAGGTGGAAGTAGTCCTTGTGGAGGCGGGCCTGCCCTGCCACTCTGTTGCGCGGCAGGTTTTTCGAGCGCCCCTTCACAGAGCCCCGGTGCGCGCCCCGGGTTTGAGGTGAACTCGTGGATCATGGAGGCCGCAGTAGTTGCCAATGTGTGCGCCGATCGGACTCGTCGTCGAAGAGGAGTCAACGATCTCCGCGCGGAACTTCTCCACCATATGCCACGCGTCCATCTGCGTCGATACGAACTGTTGATCAATGGCCGCGCACAAATCGCGCCGAGAAATGGAGAAGGAACCTACCGGCGCAATAGGTCAAACAGGTCGTGGGCGGCGCGGAAGGACGGCGCAACCGGCAACGTTTCACCCCAAAACAGCCGGCAGGTTCGCGCCGGAGCCAACCCCGAGTACGATCCTGCTCTCCCGCGCCGCGACAACGGTGCCGGCGGCGAGTACTGCGGCGCTGCGGCCGACGGCGGGGTTGGGGCGGGCGTCGCACTAGGGCACCAACGAGGGGGGAAGCGGTCGATTTTGCTCTCGCTGACTTGCGGGACCGGGTAAGAAATGGAGGATGCTCGGTGCGTCCGCCAAGCGTCCGTGGAGACGCAAACCTGGCGCACATTTGGGCCAGGTTTGCGTCTCCACGGACGGGCCGGTCACTTTGCGTCGCCCCGGGCGGGGCCGACGCATTTCGGTCACGGCGGACGAAAACGGTCGCTCAGCGACCATTTGCGTCGCGCCGCTGGAGATGCCCTAACATAAAAAAGAAATGATAGACTAAACTGAGTTGAAGAGTGCGACCATTAGAGCAAGTACAATAAGGTCTAGTCAGCTGGCTATAAGGATTAAAATAATATATGTGTGTCTAGTTGGAGGAGAGAGAAGAGGAGAGAGAATGTGGGCCATCCATTGAAAAAGTAGTACATTCTTATAGCCAACTATTGTACTTGTTGGCTACATGTTGACTATAGATGACATGGCATCTTGCTTATAGCCAACAACCGGCTATACTATTGGAATTGCTCTTAAACACCTACTGAATCGCGTCAGCATCGCTGTCCCCAGAACGGAGCAGCTATGGTCACGCCCACGACACACCAGGGCAGCCCACCACTAAAGCGGTACGAAAGATACCAGGCAAAAGTGCACATGTGGCAATACCATAAGAAAACAGAGCTGATCACATAAACACTACATGGCATCAAACTGTACACAGGAAAAAAATCATCAAGAACCAATCTAACAAGAGGATGCACGTGTCACCACCACGCTAAATCCTGAGGAGGCTCAAAATCATGAGAAAAAAGAAGTTGGTTCCCAAATAAGTATAGTATATAAGTGCGACCATTAAACACCTACTGAATCGCGTCAGCATCGCTGTCCCCAGAACGGAGCAGCTATGGTCACGCCGACGACACACCAGGGCAGCCCACCACTAAAGCGGTACGAAAGATACCAGGCAAAAGTGCACATGTGGCAATACCATAAGAAAACAGAGCTGATCACATAAACACTACGGGCTCCTTTGATTTGAAGGATAGGAAAAACATAGGAATAGGAAAGGTATAGGATTGGAATGGCATGTCTACTTGAATCCTATAGGAAGATGAAGTTTGTTTGATTGTAGCAAAGGAATTTTTCCATGAGGTATGAGCTAATGCTTTTTTCCTATAGGAATTACACTACAAGATTCCTATAGGATTTTTTCCTATAGGCTATGTTCCTATGAATCAAACAACATGTATAGGAAATTTTCCCATAGGAACCAAATCCTACACAATTCCTATGCAAATCCTTTGAATCAAAGGAGCCCTACATGGCATCAAACTGTACACAGGAAAAAAATCATCAAGAACCAATCTAACAAGAGGATGCACGTGTCACCACCACGCTAAATCCTGAGGAGGCTCAAAATCATGAGAAAAAAGAAGTTGGTTCCCAAATAAGTATAGTATATATGTCTTGGGTCCTTGTGCACATAGTATTTCAACGAGATAGCTAGCTCCTCATGGTCAACTACCCTATCTATGACACCTTTCATTATGTGCTAGTGATAGTATTAGATGGACTGGGATCCATGGAAACAATGAAGCATTTTGCTAACATCGTCGTGATCCACATGTGGCATTCTTCGGAATGAGAGGCCTAGGGAAAACATAAACAATAAACACTCGATCTCGCATTTGTCTCAACATGAAGTCGTGTGGAAGATGTCAATGCTCAACGAGGTCTTGACGAAATCAAGTTCGCATATCAGAAATTACTTGGCCGCTTGTAGATCGATGCCCACCGATGTAAGGTCGCCCTGGTCCCTCGGCAGTAGGGCATTTCTCCTTGATGTTGTGTGAGGCGTCATCAACATAGTGCTTGACAGCATCCAACATCTCCTTCTTGTACACGACGGATCGAGCCTAGTACTCCTCCTTTGGTCATCGATTTGAGGCGCTTGTAAAGAGCATTCGACTCCGCGAAAAAAATTCACTGCATCCGAGCAACCATGAGAAGCCAAACCGGGTGATGTGTGTGGGTGTGTGGGGATCTCCAAATCGGTTGATCGGAACTGATGTGAATATCAATTTTAAGATACTGCCTATCGTTTGTTGGCATGTCACTGCCAGGTGGGGACAGGTCGCTGACAAACATCAACTATGCTTCACAATTTGCAATCCAGCCAAATCCTAAATTTCAAATCATCCGAACGGTTTGTTTAGCAGAGAATCAATGCTGACCCAAGGCTGAGCAATCACGGCCGATTTGCTGACGCAGCTAAGCCAATGAAATCAATAAACTTAAAAGTAATCCGTGCGGAGACCACGTTCCCCCTCGTGCTCCATACCGAGGCACTTGTTTGCCACACAGAACAGCGACGCTGACGGCGACATTCCCTTACGTGCGGGCCCGCGACGCCCTGACCCCACCTGTCAGACACTCCCACGCGCGCAGCAATCCGGTGCACGTAGCGACGGATACCCCACGCGGGACCCACGGGACATTCACTCCCGTCTCTCCCTAAAATAATTGCGGCGGCGGCGGCGGCGACTGCGATTCTCTTCTCCTCCCCCGAAAGCCCCCACTCGCTCGCTCACTGCCTGCTCCGCTTGGTCGTCTCGTCTCCGGGAGGATAGCCCGCTCGCCGCTCTCCCCTCCGGTAAGATCTCTCCTCAGATGCTATGGAGTTCGATGTGTTTCAGCTTCCGTTTTGCGGCGGCGATGTGGATTCTGTAGTGTCTTTTCTTTTTCTAGTTATTTTTTCTTGAAAGCGATGGAGTGGCTTTACCCATCGGAAAGGTGGTTTCTTGTTTAGGATTAGAAACTTTTCGAGGTACTGCGGTTTGCTGGGTAGTTTTTTTCTCTTCTTTTTTATGACCGGGATAGGGGATTTGTTCTGAATATGTTTAGAGATGTTTATGTTTCTGTCGTGGGTAAGAGATGGATGATTTTCTCCCCTGATTGCGCATTCGTTTCCTCGGTTGCCTTTGCAACAAATCGGAGGCCTTGCTAAGTTGATGTTTGATTGATGAAGTATAGGATTGATTGGCGTTGTTGGGGATAGATTCGATGGACTGCTAATGTTTGTGTAGGACAGTGGTCAGTGGGGGTATCCTGCAAGTGATTTTGGTGGTGGATTCATTGCACAAGTGATTTTGGTAGTGGACACCGAAATGCCAATTTTTGGTTGGCCTTGTTGTGGTTTGATTCGATTGAAGGTGGCGGATAAATGTTTGGGTAGGACAGTAGGGGGTATCCTACCCGGTCAAAAAAAGTAGGGGGTATCCTGTCACTGATTTTGGTGGTGGGTACCGAAACGCCCATCTTTTCCCCTTGTTTAACATGATTGAAAATACTATATTCAGACTATGCTTGATAAAAAAATTGTTTGTCTTCTCGCAAAAAAAAAGTTGTTTGTCAATATATATGTATGCCTGGCCTGGATGGATGGGGTATTCTGGTGTACCAAATTTTTATTAATGAGGCTTTCGTCAGATATGAGGAAGACTGTTCCATAATGGCTGTTGATTGTTAGAGACCAAAGTTACTACTACTCATAATGGGTGTCCTATTGAATAGTACTGTCAGGTCCAACTGTTAAGTTTATAGTTCTGCACTTCCATTTTATCCTATAAAGCAATCGCATCGCATTGGCCCAAATATGTTTCGCTGCCATGTCTCCTCTTATGTACTGCTATCAGCTTGGTCTGTCTTATACATTTTTAGGATATGACTGGTTTATCCTATTCCTACTCTGCAGTGAGATCATAATACGTGAAGATGTCAGAGCATTCTGGGAGCGCGACCGAAAAGATCATGCACAACATCATGGAGACCATTGCTGACAAGCTCCCCAAGCAGAAGTCTGATAATATCATGAACAACATCATGGATACCATCTCTGACAAACTCCCTAAGCAGAAGTCTGGGCATTTCGATCAAGCTTCGGTCTCCGACAAAGTGAACAAGATGTTTGGTCGCCAGAGGTCCCTCCATGGGGTTTTGGGTGGTGGAAAGTGTATGCGATTTTCTCACTTCTCTGTTTTAGTTTTATTCATGTGGGCTTATCTGATGCTTTTTGTTTGTAACTGTAGCTGCTGATGTGTTGCTTTGGAGAAACAAGAAGATATCATCCAGTGTTTTGGGTCTCGCAACTGCTATCTGGGTTTTCTTCGAGTGGCTTGATTACCACTTCTTGACAATCATTTCATTTGTCCTTGTCCTCGGAATGGTTGTTCAGTTTGTTTGGTCCAACTTCTCAAGCAAGCTAAACGGGTATGCAATTTATAGAGCATCTGAACTGTGTGTTTTTATCTCGTACATTACATCATAATAGAGTTCTTTGCTGCTTTCAGATCTTCTAAAGTGCCCCGAGTTGAGATACCCGATGAGCTGTTTGTGAACATTGCTGTTGGGATTGGTGCCCAAGTAAATAAGTTCCTGGGTTTCCTTCAAGATGTGTCTTGTGAAAGAAACTTGAAGCATTTCGTAGTGGTACGTGGAGCTTTCTGGGTTCTTTTCTGTATTCATCATGGTGATCATTATATTAAATAGGAAAGTATAAAGAAAGTTAATCCTGCACACATAGATATTCTGTATGTTGATCTTCAACAGACGGGTTTTTTTATGTCACGAGATGTTTCATTTCAGGCAATTGTCGGGTTGTGGGCTGCTTCTGTAGCTGGGAGCTGGTTCAATTTCCTAACTGTCATTTACATTGGTAAGAGGCCGCAACCTCTTATTTCTCTCAATTTTTTGCCACTGGGAAACAACGTATTATTCATATCTTGCGAATGCGTGTATTTCTGCTGTATGCTTTAATGAAAACAATACCTGATTGCCTGTAACAGGGTTTGTCTGTGCTCACACACTTCCGGTGCTGTACGAGAAGTACGAGGACCAAGTCGACGAGTTCCTCTACAGCATTCTTGGCCTGCTCCGAGATCAGTACCAGAAGCTCGATAGCGGCGTCCTGAGCAGGATACCGAAGGGGAACAAGAAGACCGAGTAGATTGGACGGGCGCTCTGGATCATAAGAGTGAAAACCCCTGTTATCATTCTGCTTAACTGTGTGCTGCAGACCTGTAGTGTCAACTGTCATTTGTGAGCCTGTGTGCTTTCCTGAACAGAATGTCGGTTTATCGCACACCAGTTTAAATTCAACTGCACTGCATTCCTTTTGTTCGTCCATTCATTAGTGGAATGCTGTGAACACATCAGCAAGTTGTATGCAGAAATTGGAGGTTGAGCTGAAATTCGTATTGCTATGTCTCGTAGAAAATGTTCTGATGAATATGCGAGTTACAGTTGCAAACTATGTTGGCAAGGAAATGGAATTGTGTTTGTGGCCATCAAGAACCAGAATTGCTCACTGTCATCAATGAAATTGCCTTTTAATTTGTATATTTGTTTTTGCCATTTTGGTGAAGGCTGCAATCTCATGCTGTTCATGCTCAAATTTGTCACTTTCTCCCCAAATTCTGGCCAAGTGATGCGAACTAAGTATGAAATACACGCATTTCTTTTGCTCCCCGGGTGCTTTATTGAAAAGGATTCTGCATCTCTGATGTCTCTTTTTGTTTGTCTCTTTTTTTCGACTGCGCGATGAAGACGTACACACGTGCTGCATGCTCAATGTTTCCACTCTGCAAATAATTCTGGTCAAAGGGTGCAGATTAAGTGACAATCAAGAATCTCAGTTGATTAACAAGTTAGAGCTACAATATTGAGTTCTCTCTTGAAACTACAGTAGGTTGGATCGATCAGGATCTATGGTGTTGGAAGAACTTCTATGCTCATCAACGCCAGGAGGTATACCACACAATATTGAGTTCTTTGTTGAAACTACTATGGTTACATGCTGGTATCTATGGTGGTCTCGGAGACAGATTAAAAATAAAGAACCGGTGCCTTCACCGGGAAGATCTAATATGAATATCCATGGAATCATAGCAAACAGTGTTAAAGTTAGAGGATCTGGGAACATTGTCCGGAGAGGAAGGTGGACGGGACCAGCGGCTGGGGTTTATAAACCCAATGTCGATGCTGCGTTTGACATTAATTCTGGTCGTGGTGCCTCTGGAGCTATCATCAGAGACACGGGTGGAAATTTTGTAGCGGGCTGCTGTGATTTTACTGACCATGCTATTGATGATATGGATATGGAAGCAGTGGCGCTGTTGGCAGGATTGAAGCTAGCTGAGCAGTTTTGTGCCCAATCTCTGTTGGTGGAATCTGACTCAATGGAAGTGGTGAATGCTGTTCATAGTCCATCCGAGTTTAGAGGAACTAGTGCGGTGGTGATCGACGATTGCCGGCATCTCCTTACGATGCAAGGCATGGCAACATTAAAACATTGTCCGAGAGAAGCGAATGGTGCCGCTCATGCGCTTGCTCGCCACGGATCATCTGATAGTATTAGGCGTTTTTGGTTTGATGAACCTCCTGTTTTTCTTATTCCTATTCTTGTAGAAGACCGTCTGATTATTGATTAATAAAGTTGCCTGAAGTTCAACAAAAAAAAAACAAGTTAGAGCTACAAAGTGTGTTTTTTTTTTTTTTTTTTGAAAAAGAGAGTTTCCCCCAGTTGTTCATATAGAACTGTGTTCCTTGTGTTTGTGGCAATCAAGAATCTCAGTTGTTCACTGCATCTCTGATGTCCTTTTTTGTCTGTGTCTGGTTTTTTGCGATTGCGATGAAGACGTACAGCGTGCTGTTCATGCTTAATGTTTCCATTCTGCAAAAATTTCTGGTCAAAGGGTGCAGATTAAGTGTGACTGGTATGTGAGATTTGGGAGTCAGAAGCTAACCCAGGTTGTTAGTTTACAGGTGGTGTTGCAGCAGCACGACTCCGGTGTGCAACTTCGGGTGCCAACACTATCAGTTATTCAGATGATTGAGAAATGGGAGTGCAGCTCACCATGATCCAACCTAACCCCAATTCCAAGCTCCTGATCACCACGCTATAAAATCTACATTGCTCGTGCTTCACCTCACCAGTCATCAGTCAGTCACCACCTCGCCGGCAGCTGCAAAGAAGCCAAAAGCTGAACTGAGCGGAGCATCGAGCCATGGAGCAGAAGAAGCTGTCGGTCCTCCTCCTTGTCCTCTGCGCCGGGTCGGCGCACGGCATGCGCCTCCTCCACGACGTCCGCAACGAGTACGGCCGGGACTTCGCCTTCGGCTCCAGCGCAGCCGCCGAGGCCGAGACCGTGCAGCGGGACGCGTCCTTGGACGACTACGAGGACGAGATCAGCCGCGTGGAGTTCGAGCCGGAGCGCGGCACGACCTACGCCGCCACGGTCGCCACCACCGCAGCCGCGCCTGCTCCAGGGCCAGCGACGGCGGGGAGTGATGCCACCACGACCGCGAGGTCTGGCACGGGCAGCATGAAGTGGTGGCTGCCGCCGTCGACGATGCCGTCGTTCCCGATGTTCCCGAACCCCGGCGGCATGCCCGGGATGCCGTTGCCCGCCATGCCTGTGCCCATGCCCATGCCCGCCGGCATCCCCGGGATGCCCGCCATGCCTATGCCTGTGCCGGGGGGAGGCATCCCAGGCGCTGGCTTGCCGGGCGTGCCGTTTCCAGGAGGAATGCCGGCGCCGTTCAACTTCAAGCCGACCGGGTGGGGAGCCGGAGCTGGCGGCGGCGCCGGCACCACTCTGTCACCGCCCGGGCAGGAGCAGCCGGCGCCTCCCGCCGCCAGCAGCAGCGCCAGCGACAACGCCAACGACAACCCGAGCCCCACCGAGACCATTATCAACTGACAGCAAAGCTTGCATAACTCACCTGGCATAGTCCAAGTCCACTACTAGTACATTTTTACTAGCAAGTAGTTCTGCTACCACCACTGCTGATTCTTCGAGAGAAATGTTTTAGTACACGCATCATATTGAACGGATGATGCCTGCTGCTTCAAAGTTTACTCTGTCAACTCCCACTGAAACATCTTGACTTGCCACCGTAACTGTAGCTGTTGTTATGATCCAAAAATCGTTCAGCAAAGGTTTCAGATAACTTCACGCGTCCCAGCAGCAAACTGAATTGTCGACAATGCAGCTATTCGCAGCAGCATCAACAATACGACGTTCCAGGAACACATTCTCCAGCCAAACGATCTGACACTCCAGTGCGCGAAATTCGGGATCGAATTCTCCCAAACCAGATGCAGCATGGTAACATGTAACATAAGCAAAAGATAGATACACATAACGAATCGTATAAAGAGATACGTAATATAAATTGACGAGAGAACAGAGTGAACAAAGATACACATTAGTACCATCAGTTGAATGACTCGCGTGCTTGCCTAAAAAGTTACTCCCTCCGGTACTTTTTAATTGACTCACATTTAGTAGTACAAAAGAAAATGAACCAGAGAGGACTAATCATCAACTGACAGAGCCGATTGCTTCTGCATTATTCCAAGTTCGCAATGCCAGCTACCTATTTAGGTGGTAAAATTAGAGATGGAACCTGGCAAACTAATCGGGGGGAAACTTCCTACAAGTATACTTGGAGTTGGCAACACGGCCCGTCGAAGGAAGTGGACGGAACCTGCAACGTCGCAACGATAAGGCACTCCCAAAGTACGATGTGTTGTGAATGAGCAACTCGTATTTCACAGAGGGCCATAGGCCAATACATGTACATGTGTGACTATGTGCAGGTAAGCCCCTCATATACTGGGGAATAACAGAAAAGGGGACTATACAACTCTAACCCCCCCCCACAAACTCATGGTGGATCAACAACATGAGTTTGGAGAGAAAGAAACCATTTGTGCTCTAGTCTGGGCCTTCGTGAAGAAGTCAGCAAGCTGAAGCTCGAAGGCACATAATGAAGGGCCATAGCCCGATGCTGCACAGCATGACGCACATAGAAGGCATCAACACCGATGTGTTTGGTGAGCTCTGCTTCACCGGATCACGCGCAATGCGATGGCACCAGTACTATCCGATAAGAGCGGAGTGGGAGCATCAGCAGAAACACCAAAGTCAAGTAACCAGCGTAACCAAGTCACCTCAGCCGTCAAGAGAGCCATCGCTCGCAACTCAGCCTCAACACTCGAACGAGAGCGCAACCTGCTTCTTGGTCTTCCAAGCAATGAGAGAGCCACCAAGAAAGACACAGTAGGCAGAAAGAGACTTGCGATCCTCCGGATCGCTAGACCGTAGCATCGAGTAGGTGGAGTGTGAGGCTGGAGCGAGGAAAGAAAAGCCGACGAGAGATAGTGCCACGAAGATAGCGAAGGACACGAAGAAGATGACTATAGTGGACACTAGTGGGAGCAGCCATGAACTGACTCAGAATGTGGACTGGGTAGGAGATGTCAGGACGTGTGACAGCAAGGTAGACAAGACTCCCAACCAAGTGACGATAGCGAGTCGGGTCCGGAAGAAGATGACCATCAGTAGAACGGAGGCGAACATTGAGCTCCATAGGAGTCTCGACAATGCGCTCATCACCAAGAGCGGCACGAGTGAGAAGGTCCTGAATATACTTCTCCTGGGAGATATAGAAGCCCGGAGGTAGAGGAAACCTCAAGCCCAAGAAAGTAGCGGAGAGGACCAAGATCAGTCATGAGAAACTGATTGCGAAGACGGGCCTTGACAAAGGCAATGTACCCAGGGTCGTCGCCTGTGATGATCATGTCATCAACATAAAGAAGAAGCAGAGTCCGACCACGAGAGGATGTGTGAACAAAGAGCGCAGGGTCATGGGCGCTAGGGACGAAACCAGCAGCGATGACCATAGAGGCAAAACGGAAACCGGCGCGAGGGCTTGCTTAAGGCCATAGAGAGCGTCGTAGACACAGACCATGCCATCGGGAACGAGTAGCCGGAGGTGGCTGCATGTATACCTCCTCACTTAGCTCACCGTTAAGAAAAGCATTCCATCAAGCTGAGAGATAGACCGTGACGACGAAGCAACGGCAAGAAGAGTACGAACGGTGGTCATGTGAGCCACGGGAGCAAAGGTCTCATCATAGTCACGGCCATGCTCCTGCTGAAAACCGCGAGCAACAAGGCGAGCCTTGTAGCGCTCAAGAGAACCATCGGAGCGAGTCTTGATCTTGTAGACCCACTTGCAGGTGATGGGACGAACAGAGGAAGGAGGAGTAACTACATCTCAGGCCGGGCATTAAAAACCGAAACCGAAGACCGAATCCAAAATAACCGGGACCGAAACCGAAATAACACAAATTTCGGTCTTCGGTTAGCAGTTCGGTCTTGCTCATGAGATGACCGAAATAATTTCGGGCTGCTCAGTTGTAGCTGGCAGGAAACCGAAGTCACCGAATAGACCGATCGTTCCTTCCCAGTGCATCCAATTCAGCCCCGCGGACAGCCCATGAGGCCCTCTCTGCTCACACTTTTCTCTATTCCCCTCATCACTCTTCTTCTTGACCTAGCCGCCAGCCCGTCGCTCAAGGTCGACCTCACGGCGCCACATTTCCATCCCTGGTCGCCGGCAGCTGCAACCTGCGAGCACCGCCGCCACGCCACGTCGCGTCCTCGCCTCGCATCCAGGCTCCAGCCGGCATCTCCAAGTCCGACCCTGGGCGTCGGAAGCGGCACCAGGGCAGAGAACCACCTCTCCGACACATGCCACACGGCCGGGCGCGGCCGCCGCTTCTCCACCCTTGGGCCTGCCTCGCCAACGCCGCACGACCTGGTCGTCAGCTGAGTTCGAGGCTGCGAGCGTTTCTGCAATGTAAGAAATCCATACCCATTTAATCCTTTCGGTATCCTTCATCTTCTCATGATTATCTTCTGTAGATTGAGACATCAAGATGTGAACCCCTAGCTACAAATTATGAATGAATGAATCTGAGATTGAAGCGGAGATACATTCTTTGCTGATACTCTGTCCGTCCGTGTTTCTTTCCACGCTGACGCTCTCAGATCCGATCCTTCCAATGAAGAAGTACTGTACAAGACAATTTGCTGCTGAATATAATCTGTTGGTTGTATTCCTGTTACTTTACTGGTTATAATAAGAGACTCATTTGCTGCTTTTGTAGATGACAACTTCATGAGGATGAGCAGACTTGCTACTGTATTTGATTTCTGGATGACCGTGAGACTGAGACTTATGCATTGCAATGCATTGGAGTGTGAGCTGCTATAAGAATTAATGTTTGCTTATTTGCTTTGAATTGTAAACGATTACCTGTGAGATGTTCGCATTCTCTGCTGCTACCGTAAGGTGTTGTGCACTTGTGCTAGTGCCACCATTATACTGGTGGTGCCATGTAGTGCTGCCAATTGTGCTTGTTTATTTTTGTGCTGCAAATTGTGAAGTAAAATGCTTGAAATGATCACTGTGTTGTGCTCCATTTATTATATATACGGGTGTTGCATTTTCTCTATTTGGTCTATATGGTCATGACCGAAGACCGGACCGAAAAGACCGAAGACCGAAGGTATTATGGGTATCATTTCTAGATGACCGAAATTTGGAAAGACCGAAAAGACCGGACCGAGCAAACCGAACAGACCGAACGCCCGGCCAGAACTACATCCCAAGTGCCAGTACGCTCAAGAGCAGCAATCTCCTCAGCCATCGCTAGCTGCCATTCGGGATGAGCAAGGGCATCCCGATAAGAGGTCGGCTCGAGGACAGCAGAAAGACCGTAGTGAGTGGGAGAGTAGCGATCGGGAGGAGGACGAGGACGAGCACGAAGATGGTGAGTCGGCTCGGGCATCGAGAGGTAGAAGGTGTATCAGGAGAAGCAGCATCATCCTCACGGGGACGACGGGAGTAGTGAAAAGGGTAGGGAGGGAGGACCGTAGTCGAGGAAGGTGACATGGGAGGAGAGGATGTGGAGGGTGGGGACGGTGGTGAGGGAGGAGAGGGGGGTCGGCGGGTGGAGGAGGAGAAGGTGGTGAGAGACTCGGCAGAGCAGGGACCGGAGGCATAGGAGGAGGTGAGTCAGGGAACATGAGAAAAGAGATATCATCCACCGAGAAGGAAGAGGAGGAGGGACGCGGGTAGAAAGGACGGGACTCATCAAAAGTGATATCCCGAGATATGCGCATCCGGCGACCAATTGGATCCCAACACTTATATCCTTTGTGCTCAGGGCTGTAGCCAAGGAAGACACACTCAACCGATTGAGCACTCAGCTTGGTGCGTTCGCGTGGAGCAAGAAGCACATAGCAAACACAACCAAAAAGACGAAGGGTCGAGTAATCGGGAGTGTGACCAGTGAGACGCTCAAGAGGAATACCCTGCAAGGCTGTGGAGGGCTGAAGGTTGATAAGATAGGTGGAAATAGACACAGCCTCAGCCCAGAGGTGAGGAGGAAGAGAGGCAGCGATCATCATCGCGCGTGCCGTCTCAAGCAGGTGGCGATGCTTGCGCTCAGCCACGCCATTTTGGGCATGGGCTCCAGGGCAGGAAAACTGGGCAAGAGTACCCTGCTCAGCAAGGAAACCACGCAACAGCTGGGAGATATACTCTCCGGCAGAATCAGCCCGAAAGACACGTATAGGTGTGGAAAACTGAGTATGGACCATGGCAGCATAACGCTTATATATCGAGAGAACCTCGCTGCGAGAAGTCATAAAATAAATCGAAGTGTGACGAGAGAAGTCATCGATAAAAAGAACATAGTAGCGGTGGCCCCCCTTGGAAGCAAAAGGAGCCGGACCCCATACATCAGAATGAACCAAGTCAAACGGTCGCTGAGATACAGACGCACTAGTAGGATAAGGTAACTGATTTTGTTTACCAAGCCTACAACCCTGACAACCCTGAAGCGAGACATCTCCTGAGACAGACCCCAAAAGACCTCGACGAAGTAAAGATGACAAGCGAGAACCACAAAGATGACCAAGACGATGGTGCCACTGCTGAAAGGAGGCGGTGGTGGAAGCAGCAAGCACGCATGGAGCGGTCGATGAAGTGGTGGAAGAAGGAACATGAAGCCAGTCAAGCTCCCAAAGTCCCTGGGAGTCACGCCACCGAGGGCCAGCCCCAACCAGGGCCCGAGTGTGAGTGTCCTGAACAGAACAAGAATCAACATCAAGAATGACCCGACAACGAGAATCAGTGAGTTGAGCGGAAAACAAATTCATGGTAAGGGGGAACATGAGCATCAGAACGGAAAAGGAGGAAGTAGAGAGTGCCACGACCAGCAACGGGAGAGAAGTACCATCGGCGGTAAGAACACTAACAGGAAGAGGAAGAGACCGAAGAGAAGAAAGAGAGGAAGAATCGGGAGACATGTGAAAGAAGCTCCAGAATCAGAACCCACGAAGATGTACGATCGTGGAGAGGAAACGAGAGGCAGCGGTACCCATCGGCGAGAACCGGAGGAGGCAAGGAGACGAAGTCTCACTATATCTGCTCGGTGAAGCGGTGGTGACAGACGCCGAGGGTGGAGCACGGAGGCACGCCCCGCGCCCGTAGCGTCGGACTCAAGGTGACCGGCCTCCGGCGGTGAGTGCGAGGAGGGCGAGAGCGACTCCCACCGCGAGAAGGGCGGGCCCCTCCAAGCGGTGTGGGTAGAAGCGGTGGTGCGAAGCGGTGGGAACACGAGCGAAGAACAAGGTGTCCCAAGTAGTCCAGCACCACGGACGAGTCTCCTCGAAGCTCAATCAGCACCTCGAGATAGGAACACGGCCTCGAGCAAACAACCGAGCACGACGAGGCTCAAACTCGGGGCGAAGTCGAGATAGGAACTCATGGATCCTGGAAGTCCATATCGAACGTCCGGCAACACCGACAAGTACCACACGTTGCGAAGGGAGTCAGGCGGCGCGCACGCCGAATCTCCCAAGGAGACCTGCTGAAGGTCATGCTCCGACGCAAAACGGACAAGTACAGAGAGTCCCCAAGGATGATAGCGGCGACGAAGGTGAGACCACATCTCAAACGGTGGCGAGACCCATAAACTCGAAGCAAATTGTGGCTGAACACTCGAGAAAACGGCGCCTGGCATCCTCATCACACCAGAGTAAAGGTAGCTAAGCTGTCACGATAAGAGCTAAGAGCCTCTGAATAAGCAAGGACCTGCTCCTCATATGCCTCATCAGCAGCAGCCTCGGCAGACTTGGCTTCATCCCGATCAGCTGAGTAGCATCCTCCCGGGCTGTGGCACGGACGGCGGAGTAGGAGGCACGGGAGCGGTGGGGTGCGGCGGACAAGAGACCTCGCGGTAAGAACACCCCACAGCCGAAGACCACGCATGTGGATGCGCATAAAAGCAGCAAACTCCCCATAATTGGTGCCATCAAAGATCACGGGGCAGCGAGGGATACTGACATAGCCGGACTGAGAAGAAGCCATTCCCTTTCCTTTTTTTTTTTGGTCAAACCTCAGATCTGGATCTGGATCAGGCCCAAACCGGATTTTCGTGGAGACTCACGAAGAGCACTCCCGTGGGCAGTAGATGACCGGCCGGAGGACACCAGCTGTTGGACAGGCCGGCGCTGGCCGAGCAGGGCAGCCGAAGGCGGCCGGGAGCAGCCCGGGGCGGCCAGCAGAGTCAAGATCTGGAGCAGGCCGGCAGCTGGCCGGAGCAGGGCAGCCGAAGGCGGCCAGGAGCAGCCCGGGGCGGCCAGCAGAGCCAAGCGGTCGGGGCAGCCCGGGGCGGATCGTGGTCGGGGGTGGCCGGTCGGCGCCGCCCTCCACCGGCTGGCGCAGGTGATGGCCGGAAAGGGGCCGGTCAGCGGCAGAGAGGCCGGATCTTGGCCAGATCTTGGCCGAAACTTGACAGCGGGAGAACGGCTAGAAGAAGGAGGAAGAAGGTGGAGTAGCAGCAGCCGGAAAAATCATCGGCGGTGGTGCGGATCGAGCACGGAGTTGCAGCGTGCAAAGAGCTAAACCATGAGCTCTGATACCATGTTGTGAATGAGCAACTCGTATTCACAGAGGGCCATAGGCCAGTACATGTACATGTGTGACTATGTGCAGGTAAGCCCCTCATACACTGAGGAATAACAGAAAAGGGGACTATACAACTCTAACATGATGCAGGGATATCAGTGCAGGATACTGCACCCAGACTCTGACAACAAGAAAAATATCTCTGTTTTGACCAAACTGTTTTTCTGCGGCGGCTGCAGATAATCGGATATACGGATGCACGCCTAGGCTACAAAGTGAAATCTGCACCTTATGGTCTCTGCCCGCCGCTCTTTTGTTTATGTTGGTAAATTTGATGTAATAGCTTATTTGCTCTGTTCATTTTCACAAAGAAATACCACTTGCTGGATTCTAAATGTTGATCGAGGCATGCTCAGGTTGTCGCGGAAATAAATGAAAAGGTTACACATAGCACATAGTTAATAATAATGCTATTTGGAAGATGAACATACCATTGAAAACAAATATTTTTGCATGGTACATCCATCGTGGTGTTATTCTTACTAAAGACAACCTTGCAAAATGCAACTGACATGAATGTACAAATGTATTTTTTGTCACAAAGAGGAGACTATCAAACACCTTTTCTACCGGTATCAGTTTGCTAGGTCTATATGGTCAATCATTCAGATAAACTCTACCTTATACCCACCGTGTAGTATTGCAAATATTTTTAGCAATTGGCTAAACGGGGTGAATTCTAGGTTTAAGTTACTTATTAGAGTGGGAGCGATTGCCGTGATATGGTCAATTTTGCTATGTAGAAATGACAATATTTTTGATAACAAAAACTCTTCTCTTATGTAGGTAATCTATTAGGCACGGTTTTGCTCTGTTCATGGTCGTCGCTTCAACGTATGGAGGATCGAGACCTCTTTATGGACATGTCTACATGGTTGGATGATATGGCGAAGGATGTTATTATCTAACATGGGGGGCTGCATAATCTTAGAATTGCTGCTCCTCCCGTCTAGCTGGCTATTCAGCCCTTTGAAACTCCTTTTGTACTATATTCTTTATTTGTTCCATGTTATTTTTGATAGATGTGCGCATTGTAGCTATGCAGAGGCCAGGTATAGTACTTATATCTTTAAGTAATAAAGCGTCCGTTATTGAAAAAAATCTTTTATGTCTTCCACTTTATATACACTGGCCATCATTTCTTCCAGGCTAGAACCCAATTCTCGAAAGTCTAGCTTTTTTCCCTCACCTTGTTGATCCTAACTTTGCTTCAAGTGAGAACTACAAGCTATTTGATTTCAAACAAGATAACCAGTTTTGGGGTTGGAAGGTATCAGGATACATAAAAATAGAACCAGATAAAAGAAAGGTAGAGTGTGCATTCGCCACTGTGCTGCCTGTAGACCAGCATCTCGACCAAGTGCGGTGGGGTCTGAAAGTTGGGCAGTGATTAGTTGCTCGCAGCAGTTTATTCCCTTCCGAACTTATCCTGACAATTAACGTATGAGTTGAAGCGTGGCTTAGATCAGCTTTGGCACTACGATTGGATGCTAGCAATTTCACTTGGGCTCAACTGGAGATACGAGACGCAGCTCGATTGGTACGCTGCACATTGGGGAAGGTTCTGGTTAACTAAACTAGTTCAATCATATATAATCACCTCTAATCTGCCTAACCATTCATCGATTCGAGATAATATCTAAATGAAAAAAATGCGCCTCGATGTTGTGATTCCATTCTCGTGATCGGTTCGTCGTTTCGTCGAGTGTTTTAAACTCGGTTTCGTGTTTCTTTTTAGCCCTTTTTGGACGAACGTTGTCAACTTTTCGCACACAGATCGTTTCAAGTTTCCCTCGGGGAGTAGCTTCACCATTTCGCACTACTTTCGTGTTCAAAGTTTTCACTTTCAACCTTCGTAAACGAGTAGATCCAAAACTTCGTACAACGCACTATGAAGACGTAGATGGGCTCGTATACAAGTGTCAAAATGAAAAATTATGAACACAAAAGTCGTGCGCGATGGTGAGATGAAGCTATTCCGCGGAGGAATTTTGAAACATGCAAAACGTATGCGAACAAAAAAAATCTTCAAAGGAAACACGAAATAGCCATTGAAATACGCGACGAAACCAAAAACCATTCGTGGCAATTGATTCTTAACATCAATACGTATCTTTTTCGTGTACAACATGTTTCAAACGCAACCATCATTTTGTAGATCGGGAGGATTAAAACGATGTAGATTAGTGGCAAGGTTACGTATACACCATGAAGGATCCACTTTCGCGCTCGTCAGAGCTGGCCGGTTGGAAACTGTCGAATTGAGCTTCTTCTTGAGCCATGTTTTGTGTGCATCTCGGCTACTTTGAGAACCATGATATGAAGTGATTTTTTTCGTTGTAGCCTACCAAACGGTCTGTTTTTTTGCCCAGATAATGCGAGAAAGTCTTTCACAAGCAACCAATCACGCCCTTGATGTCTTGTAATTTTAAATTTAGATCAAGGAATAATTTCAAGGATGATGTTATGCAAGTAGTTGTTTGAAAAAGGATATAATTAAGTCTGATTGACTAGTAAGAACGACGGAAAAAAAGGGAAGAATAAACATGGGGATATGGTGTCTAATCTAACTAGCCCTTTAGAAGAGGAGGAATTCTCAAGTTGCTGCATGCCATAGCTCGCATGCCATAGCTGCAGAGCTAGGATTTTCATAAGGGGTATGCAGAAAACTGAAGACACAAAAAATGTTTTTTTGACGCGGCAATAAGAAATGGAAGTTCGCAATAACAAGAGCACAACTATAAATTGCTGACGGGACTGACAACATCAAGAAATTTTAATACATAAAATTTTTAAGAAAAAGTTATAGGATTGCTAACATTTTCATGTTGATTTTAGGTTTAAATATCAATAGATATTGGCGTTGACGTTGAGGTGAAGATGTGGTATGGGTTAGCAACAACCCCAATTAAATTATTTGGGCCTACTTGTTATAAGTGGGATCAGGGATACTTTCAGCAAGAAATATATCGAAGAGTTAGCAAAAAAAATTAAGCTTTTTTTAGGCAGAAGACATGGATACCTGCAGAATAGCAATCATTTGTCAAACATACTTGTACCACTAGTTATGATGCAAAAGCCATTAAAGTTATTGTATTGCTTAAAACTGTGAAGTGTCAGCTTAATCACCGCAAAACTTCACTAAACCTGAAACGTGGAATCAAACAGGCAATACAATTAGGAAAAAAATACAGTATATTAATTTGCACTGTGGCACCTTCAACTTCTATTGCTAACATGTACTACTCAAGGTTTTGGGTACATCTGATGAGTCACCGCCAAAACATCAGTGGTTCCAATACTCAATTTGACTAGCTTATCAGATATCTCAGCAAACTTCTTTGATTCATGGGAAAACGAGGGGTCCATGGAGTTCAAATTAGAAATAACATGCTTCATCGTGGATATTATGCGAGCGTGGGCCAAGGGGTAAACACTTCGTTACAAGCCCGGCCCAAAAGCCCAATAATCGAGAGTTCAATTCAGAGGAGAACGTCGACTGATCCTAGCCGTCCACCTGTCCAACTCGGCTAGGGTTTGCGTTTTCCGGCAACCAACCCCTATAAGTACGAGGCGGCAGCCATCTCAGCCAACCATCTACTCAGATCGAGATCTTCCACACACCGCCGCCGCCGCAAACCGGAGAGCGAGACCTACTGAGCGCACCGCACCGCCGCCGCGATGAGGGCCAAGGTTTGTACCTCGCCGGCGCTCTCTCTTCTACTGCCATAGTTACATGCTTTCCTGCTGTTGTATCTGTGCTCAATTTCTTTGCGTTTCTCCGTGCATGCTTGTGTGTGCTGTTCTCTGTGATGATCAACACTGATTAGATGTCCGATCCAATCCATTCCATTCAACCGTGGGGACAATATGAGGCATTTGTCTGAGAGAACTGTTGATATACTGATCCGATTTGCTTATTCTGTTGTCTTAGATACTGTGAGGTTACAGTATTACATGTCTAACTATGCCAGATATAGTAGATTAGCTAGCTGTTTGTTTTGCTTCTTCTATTGGCTTTCATTGCTTGCAGTTCTCTGTGATGATCAACACTGATTAGATGTCCGATACAATCCATTCCATTCAACCATGGGGACAATACGAGGCATTTGTCTGAGAGAACTGCATCTATTTTTATATATCGATCGATTTTCTTGCTGTGATAGGGTAGGTTAGTATATGCAATTTGTATTTTGCAAGCTGTATTTTGTTGGTCAATTGTTCTCTGTGATGATGAAAACAGATGACGAGTCTGAAGAAATCCATTCATTTAAACCATGTGGACAAACGAGGCATTTGTCTGAGAGAACTCTATTTGTTTATGATTTGCTAGTCTTTTCGTAGTAGTTTCTTATTTTTCGTTATGTGTCTTTGGCATGATGAGGAATACAATGGCGTCTGATCTATTTGATGATAAAATCCTCCTACTCATTCTGAATGTCAAATCACCTGCCTTTATCCTTTTGTATAAAGATTTACATTGATTGGTTTTCTCCTTGGTATACTTAGTGCTTCAGCAATTCAGATAACATATTTGTGTTCTTGTTCAATCAAAATTCGTAGTTTGGAACATGATGAAGAACAATTGGTCCGTGTTTCTGATTATCTCGTGATGATACCCAATGAAACACTCAATGCTTCTGATTCTAATAGGATCTAGTCAAATCTATTTTGGCTCTGTTTTTGACTTACTGTTCTCTGTGTTCGTAATGCTTCACCTCTGTGTACTGATGGTATCTACAATTTGCAGTGGAAGAAGAAGAGAATGAGGAGGCTCAAGAGGAAGCGCCGAAAGATGAGGCAGCGATCCAAGTAGGCTGCTTCGAGAAGGGGAAGCATCTTCTAACATCTGGCAGCTAGACGTTGAGGGATGATGGCATCGTGGTCTAATGATTCCTGATATGTTCTGTAGTTTTTGGTTGTGGAATATGTTTACCTGTGTTTGTTTCAAATATAAGACTAAGTTATTGTAATGTGAGGATTTATATGTTTCTGTTTCTCGTATGCACTTGGAGCTTGTTCTGTTTATGTTGCCATGTTCTTGTTTGATGCCCAGCTACTGCTATCTTCGATCTGAATTGATCTAGTGATGTGCTTTCTCGTGTGAGCATACTTGTGTTTCGGTTTATTGATCAATTAGAATTACGTTGCCATGTTATTTTGGTTAGTCCTTTACCCGAGGTGGACGTCAACTCTGGCTTGGATTGAAATAGTTTGGAAAAAAAGATTGAAGGGCGCATCATCTCCCATCTTTTGCGATCGTCTCACTTTCTTTTGTTCGAAGCTGAATTAAACCACATTCCAACGCAGGGCAGGTTAAACATACATCACTTCTCATTCGCTTCGTCGCATATAACTTTTTGATCGGCAATTTCATATTAGCGCTCCTACATTCATCGTATACCTATAATCTGGGATTGTTGAAAAATATCAAATCCCGCCTTTGCCATAAAAACGAAATGTCCATGTGCATCCTCATCCCCTGCTAGCCAAACGTACTCTCAATTTCAGGGAAAAAAGGTGGGGTTCATTGCTTCCACACCCACCTTCACGTACCCATGCTACTTAATCCATACGATGACCCATATATACATCTCCCAGGGATTCACCCGACAATCTCGATCTCAGCATATAGGTAGTCCAATGTAGCATTCAGTTTGGTGAATGACAATACATGCTAAAGAAAAAAGACGATGAGTTACATAAGGCAAAAACAACGCGGATGTTCTGATGGTTTCTGTATGCAAAAAAACGAGTTCAAATCCCAGGTTTGACATCTGTGTGTCTCATAAAGGCGGAATATTCATTCAGTGGGAGGCGACGTTCCCGTCGACAGCGAGGCGCCTGTGGTGACTTCGTCAATTTCAAGATCCAATCCGCCGGCTCGGTCTTCGAAGGTGCTCATAGGGGTAGGGGTGTGCGTGTGTGCGTTCATAGGGGTGAGTGTATGCGCGTGTATGTGAGCGTCTGCGTTTGTACTGTGTTTCTCAAAAAAAAAAAAATTCTAAGAATAGAGTGTATCGGGTGGGAATCTATTAGCCACAAGAAATTTGTAAGTTGTTTGTCTGCACAACATTGAGCCTACATAGTTTTACCTCGTTGCCAGACTTTTACGCTAGTAGCTAAGCGTATGGTTTCTCCTAACATTTTCTTCATGGGTCTCCGGCTCATGCGCCTTATTGTTATCAAGTGCAACTTCGATGCACCTCCAAACTAATTTGAAGACATCGACCATGGAACCAACATGTGAATATACGACTTGCATGCACTAATCTTCTATCTAGAACCTTCTAGAAATCTGGAATAAACAGTTAACATTGTGTGATGGCAAATCTGAACTGAAATATGGAGGAAACATGCATAAAACCTCTTTATGCAGTACGACTCACAAGTAAGTGAGTACATAAGCTTCACATTCCTCCTCTTTTGTCATCATGCTCCTCCTCCTTGTTTCACCCTAGTCGGTAATCTATGCAAGGATGAAGATAGTCAATGTTCGATGCAATATAAACAAATGAAGGATTCATCTTTTATTAAATCTAGCTTGTAGCTTTTCAAATGTAATTAAGCAGTTTTAACTAAACGTTGTGGAATATGTTTTCCTGTGTTTCTTCCAAATATAAGACTTTATGTTATTGTAATGTGAGGATTATATATGTTTCTGTTTCTTCATCTTATGCACTTCTAGCTTGCTCTGTTTATGTTGCCATGTTCATTGTTTGATGTCCAAGTACTGCTATCTTCGATCAGAATTGATCTAGTGTTTGCCTTTTCTGGTGTGAGTGAGCTTGCTCTGTTTACGATGCCATGTTATTTGGTTAGTCTTCTACCCGTGGTGGACAACTCTGGTTTGTATTGAAATATAATTGTTGGGGAAAGATTTAAGGGCGCATCCTCTACGTCTTTTGCTATCGTCTTACTATCTTCTTTTGTTCGAAGCATCATGCAGCTGAAACATCATTCCAACACAGGGCAGATCAAACATATATCACTTTCCATTGGCTTCATCGCATATAACTCGTCCATTTTGATCGGCCTATTTCATATTAGTGCCTGGGATTGCCGAAAAACATCAAATCCAGGCTTGAAAACGAAAGGTCCATGTGCGGCCTCATCCCCGGCTACTGCCGGATTGGTGGCCTTGTGCGCCAAAGCTTATCTTGTACTGCACGTGCTCTCGATTTCATGGGAAAAAGGCGGGGTTCATTTCCTCCACACCCACCTTCATGTACCCATGCTACTTAATCGATACCTTCATGTACCCATATATACATCTCTTAGGGATTCACCAGACAACCTCGATCTCAATGATAATATACATGCTAAAGAAAAAAGCCGATGAGTTGGCAAAAACAACATGGATGTTCTGATGGTTTCTGTATCCAAAAAAACATGGTGATTGAATTCTAAGAATAGAGGGTATCGGGAGGGAATCTCTTAGCTACAAGAAATTTGTAAGTTGTTCGTCTGCACAAGAATGAGCCTACATAGTTTTACCACGTTGGCAGACTTTTACGCTAGTAGCTAAGCGTATGGCTTCTCCTAACATTTTCTTCATGGGTCTCCGGCTCATGTCCCTTATTGTTATCAAGTGCAATTTCGATGCACCTCCAAACTAATTTGAAGACATCGACCATGGAACCAACATGTGAATATACAACTTGCATGCACTAATCTTCTATCTAGAACCTTCTAGAAATCTGGAATAAACAGTTAACATTGTGTGATGGCAAATCTGAACTGAAATATGGAGGAAACATGCATAAAACCTCTTTATGCAGTACGACTCACAAGTAAGTGAGTACATAAGCTTCACATTCCTCCTCTTTTGTCATCATGCTCCTCCTCCTTGTTTCACCCTAGTCGATAATATATGCAAGGATGAAGATAGTCAATGTTCGATGCAATACAAACAAATGAAGGATTCGTCTTTGATTAAATCTAGCTTGTAGCTTTTCAAATGTAATTAAGCAGTTTTAACTAAATGTGATCTGAAAAAAATGTTCATTTTATGTATTCTCATTGTATTGATCAGTCAACAGGAATTTTTTTTGTTACACTTCTTGTTTTAAAGAAGTATAGCATTCCTTTCACTATTCAAAGTAAACCCTTTGCAAAGAAGGTATAACAGAGCACCAAAGATCTTGGCATGATAAACATGTTGTATTGCCTTAAATATAGTTTTTTTTACAAAATACCTGAATAAGAAGAATTATTTACTATCTAAATTACGGATGAAGCCTGGTGATCAGGGGGGTACGTGAGCACCCCTTCCCTGCTTGACATGTGTCAAACGGTGTTAGTTGGCTGTGAGAAGATA
Organism: Lolium multiflorum; assembly: GCA_030979885.1. Taxonomy (NCBI): domain Eukaryota; kingdom Viridiplantae; phylum Streptophyta; class Magnoliopsida; order Poales; family Poaceae; genus Lolium; species Lolium multiflorum. The sequence goes on along the minus strand of CM061750.1, from coordinate 60,091,077 downwards.
ACTCTCTCCTCTCTTCGTTGACCGGTCCTCCTCGCTAATGTAAAAAAGAGAACAAAAAGTACATCTCAGCTCTAAAAATTATTTTTTCTAGCCCTCGAGCAGCTGTTCTATCAGGTCCAAAGCGCAGAGATCGAGTTACTTTTTCTAGCTATGCAGTATTGCAATGCGTGGACCAACACACGAACAAACAGCAATTAGCAAACAAATAGTAAACGACAAAGATGCATCTAGACGCTTTTTCCACTGCATGGCTCGATTGGAGCCTCTACGATGTGTATTTTTTTCCCTTGCATGGCGCCATGTCGGAGACTATTTTTCAAGACAAGGCAAGGTGATGAAGGGGGCCTCGCTAGCTGCCTCGGCGGCGCCTAGCCACGCCTGCCACCCGCGCTCACACACGCGCATGCCGCCGCCCGCGCCCGCACGCGCATCCAGCGTGGATCTCCATAGCGACACGGACACCGCAGCAGCGTGCTCTAGCATTTGCTGGCTCCGTGGGCGAGGGCGAGGTTGAGGAAGTAGCCGAGCACGGCGCGGCTGTCGAGGACGACCAGCTCGCCGTCGCCCATGCCCACGGTGCCGTAGTCCGTGTAGCGGCAGTGCCGTCCTGGCTGGTCCGAGCTGGCAGGTGGTCGGGCCGCACTGGAAGCGCATCATCTCGCTGCCGTCGGCGCGGCACCGCGCCGTGGCGCCGTGCGCGCGGGCGGCCGCCCTGGCGTCCCCTTCTTGGGCCGCGGCCTCCCGTCCTGCTGCTGTTGAGAAAGAAAGACAATAAGGTCGCCAGCCGCGGGGGTGGAGAAGAAGTATGTGGGAGGGCGAGCTCGGTGGCGACGTTGAGCGCATAAAGGCTGAACATGTCGAGCAGGACGCAACAAGACGACGCCTCCGCCTCTCCTCCCGCGCGCGCCATGCCTCCGCCTGCAAACCGCGCCTTCGTCTGCAGCGCGCGGCCGCCTCCATCGCTTGTGTAGCTCTGGCCGCCGCCGTACGCTGACCACGGCCCCGCGCTCAGGGCAGCAAGACGACCGCAGCACCGCACCAATCGCTAGGCCCTCCAGATTGTGGTTGTGGGTCTCATGTCTGGTGTGTGTGCAGAGCGCTTTATTACGTGATCGATTTGATCGTACGGAGGAAAAGTGGGGGCACCGGCTAAGACCGAATCGTGTCAGGCACGTAATAGAAATCGGGATATAATAATACGATAACAGCCAAAAAAGCTACTAACGTCGTATGGTCGCCGTGAGTGAGAAATTGAATCTCAATGTTGATCCAACGGTTGCTAGGGCGTGCTCACGTACCCCCCTGGTCACCAAATCCACTCTCATCTAAATTAAATGTCATTTAAGACTGCTCATAGTGGGAGTAACTTAGCTAGTAACTTCACACACTCTAAGGTATTATGGTGACATGACATAAGAATAAATGAATGAAGAGAGAGAGGTGGTAACTAGTTATGTTACCATAACATTACACACCCCAAGACAAAATGAGTCCACAAATTAATAAATGAAACTTTGCATGATACCACCTCTAAGTTACTTTCCACTATGAAGGTAATAACATGGACTAGTAACTTACTCCCTCCGTTCTCTTTTAGTCTACATTCTAGAAAATATCAGATAAATTAGTAGTGCATTTATTAGTACTACTTAAATTGTTAAATATCCAATCCAAGCTACATTGGAAATACTGTCATCCAATAGATAAAGGAGGAACACTTCCTTTTTCGTATTCTTGTTGACTAAAAGTTAGAATGTAGAGTATTTCAAAATAAATTTTAGACATAGAATAAGGAGTATATATGCATGGCACTCCCCACTATGAGTAGCCTAAAACACGGATGTCCCAAGGTGAAATCAGACGACCAATAAAATGGAGGGCGAGCGTGGGAGTTGGTTGAGAACTTTACTAGTATTCACTCTATATAGCGATCTAGGATCCGGACCATTGTATTCAACAAAGTCTAGCTAGTTCCATCTACCAGGCACAAAAGGAGTATCTCTTAAAGCAAAGGGATTTTATCTAGTTACTGCTATAAATATTTTTTATGGTTATATATAGATAGATAGTTGTTGTAGTGGCTTTGCACTCGAATATTAGAATGATAAATTGACTCGAGATAGCTTAGTTGCAACACCCACCCAAGATAATCTTGGGTTCGTGGAAACGTAACAGTGTGGCATGCTAGGCCTGAACGTATTTTCTTCTGTTGAGCATGAGAGACCTCAGGATACTAATCTCTACCTATAAGGCTACATATAGAAGTTCCGCAAGCTCCTTTTGGCCTTTGCACAAGAGCGTAGAGTCCTACAATCCACCTCACCCATCTGCCTAAGAACGCTTCGGAGCAGTTATCAGCTCCTCTTCAGAGCAACCACGTCAGGAGTGTCGTCGCGGTCGTGCACACCGGGGCTGTCGTGGACTCCTTCATTTGGAAGTGGCTTTCTCTTGAAGCAAATGAAAACGAACTTGCTGGCTCGGACTCTCCGGCATGAAAGGAACACACCCCTCGCTCAGTGGGAAGTCATGAAAATGAAAATGAAGTAGTTAATGGGAGGGCTACTGTTATCCTTTTTCTTGTATGTGTTCCTAAAACAAGTAAATGTTTTGATGTCTCAAAAAAGGGTGTTTTCCGTAATCACGAGACCTTGCTAGGGAGACGACTCCATCCTCGATGAGTGGCACTCGTGCTTGACTTGTAGACATAGGCTAAGGCGAGGCGAACAGTAGCCCAACTCGAGGTGGGCGTTGTCATGACCTAAGCTGTTCGATAACGTGTGTCATGTGATTTGTGTTTTCCGCTCAAGCTCAATATAAAACACGGAGATCTCCTGGGTACTCAAAAAAGGAGTATTGCCGCAGGTAATGTGCTATAAGATTTATTTTATATTTCTCATGAGATACACACATTAGTATCGGCCGCGCATAATCTATTTCGCACGAAAAAGGTTCATTTATTCATGGTTGTTTTATTTTTTGAAATCACCCTTTGTATGCCAAAATTTCACAAGCAGAAGTCCCAATTGTTTCCACAAATTTTCATTTGAAAGAGTATCCAGCTTGGGTTTCTCATCCTCTGGTGGCACGATGGACTAGAACCAGATCTGTGTTGCCCTTCTAGCGGTGTCTGGAACCGACCTTTCTTGATCATTACTCTAATGATTCCCCTACCCGTCATCTGTTGTTGCAACATGGCTTCCAGGGAAGAACCCCCGAAACGCTCCCCTCACGTCGCCCCCTCAAGGCAACTGAGGGGGCAAAACTCTAAAGCGTCGCCACCCCGACCACCCCTTCTCCTCCTCCCCTCCTCGTCTCCCTTAGAGGTGACACTGGTCGAAGGTCGTGCCGCCGACGAAGGGGGTGGCGGGGATTTTACCATTGGCCCATGGTCCTCGGCTCCGTGTCACGACAATTTGGAGGCTGGTCGCTGTGCAGTGGCCACGACGTTGTCGACGCCCATGGCGCTAGTTCCCTCCTCTGAGGTTTCGTTGAGGTTCCCCCCCACCCAACCCCCATGCCCTGGGTGAAAATCCTAGCCCCTTCTTGGGCAGTGGTGGCGTCACGACATCGTTCCCCTTCTTGAAAGCATCGTATGGGGCTACCGGGGTGGTTGGCAAGTTTCATTTGTTGTCTATCGTTGTTCTTGGCAATGCTTCTTTCGCGGCATCGAGCCAGGTCTGGAGGTTGCTCTGTAAGCTTTGGTCTGGTGGTGGCTGCTGCTCTTTGTTTGCCGGTCTTCCTATTGCGTCTTCGCTCATCAGCTTGTTGTCCTCTGGGCGGTGATGTGGGCTGGCGGTAGCCGTGGCGTGGTATCTGGTGCGACAGTTGGTCTTGGTCTCTTCTATGAACTTTGTGTCGACTCATGGTATCTGATACATCTCAAACGTATCTATAATTTCTTATGTTCCATGCTTGTTTTATGACATTACCTACATGTTTTGTTCACACTTTATATCGTTTTGATGCTTTTCCGGAACTAACCTATTGACGAGATGCCGGCTCTTCTGCTGTTTTTGGTTTGAAATCCTAGTATGGAAATATTCCCGGAATTGGACGAAATCAACGCCCGCATCTTAGAATTCCACGAAGCTTCAAGAAGACCAGAGGAGAGCCACAGGGGGCCCACACATGGGGCTGGCGCGGCCAGGGCTGGGCCCGCGCCGTCCTATTGTGTGGCGGCTCCGTACCCCCTCCGACTACGCCTCTTCGCCTATTTAAAGGTCCCTGACCTAAAACATCGAGACGGAAAAGCCACGGTACGAGAAACTTTCCAGAGCCGCCGCCATCGCGAAGCCAAGATCTGGGGGACAGGAGTCTCTGTTCCGGCACGCTGCCGAGACGGGGAAGTGCCCCGGAAGGCTTCTCCATCGACACCACCGCCATCTTCATCAACGCTGCTGTCTCCCATGAGGAGGGAGTAGTTCATCCTCGAGGCTAAGGACCGGTAGCTATGTGGTTAATCTCTCTCCTATGTACTTCAATACAATGATCTCATGAGCTGCCTTACATGATTGAGATTCACATGAGCTTTGTATCACTATTAGTCTATGTGCTACTCTTGTGATGTTATTAAAGTAGTCTATTCCTCCTTCACGGTGTAATGGTGACAGTGTGTGCATCGTGTAGTACTTGGCGTAGGTTATGATCATAATCTCTTGTAGGTTATGGAGTTAATTATTACTATGATAGTATTGATGTGATTCATTCCCCTTCATAGTGTAAAGGTGACAGTGTGTATGCTATGTTAGTACTCGGTTTAAATTGCAAAGATCTATTATGCTCTAAAGGTTACTTAAATATGAATGCCGAATGTTGTGGCGCTTGTTAACTCCGGCTTGAGGGAGCTCTTGTAGCCCTACACAACGAATGGTGTTCATTATCAAACAAGAGTATATGTAGCACAAAGGAAGAGAACTTATTTATTTATGTGATCAATGTTGAGAGTGTCCACTAGTGAAAGTATGATCCCTAGGCCTTGTTTCCAAATACCGCAATCATCGCTGTTTTGCTTTTATCTGCAATATTACTACCATCAACCGCATGCCAGCAAGTTTTTACTCCTGCTCATATTCATTCATACCACTTGTATTTCACTATCTCTTCGCTGAACTAGTGCACCTATACACCGACAAGTGTATTAGGTGTGTTGGGGACACAAGAGACTTCTTGTATCGTGATTGCGGGGTTGCTTGAGAGGGATATCTTTGACCTCTTCCTCCCTGAGTTCGATAAACCTTGGGTGATCCACTTAAGGGAAACTTGCTGTTCTACAAACCTCTGCTCTTGGAGGCCCAACACTGTCTACAAGAATAGAAGCACCCGTAGACATCAAGCACTTTTGCGCTGGGAGGAAAGGTAAAAGACACTCATGCTCCGGTTCCAGGTAACTAAGTACTTTTCTGTTGCCGTTGTGTGTGTGCTCAAAGCTATTTCCTTTAGATCCCGCAATTGCATCTTTTTGTTTCTTGTTAAACAATAGTAAGGCATAATGGAAAACATCTGTGAGCTTTTTAAACTATTTCCTGAGTCAAGACATGAATGGTTTAATGTGAAAATTAAAAAACCTATGGAACCTTATTTTCATGCTAGTAGCAATGATATTAGTATGAACGCTTTGAACACCATTGTTGATAATGATATAGAAAGTTCTAAGCTTGGGGAGGTCGGTTTTGATGAAAATGATCTCTTTAGCCCTCCGGGTATTGAGGAGAAAGTTTATGTTGATTATGATATGCCTCCCATATATGATGATTATAATGATAGTGGTCTTGTGGTGCCGCCTACTATGGAGGATAAAGTTTATTATGATGATACTATACCTCCTATATTTGATGATGAGAATAATAATGATAGCTACTTTGTTGAATTTGCTCCCACTACAACTAATAAAATTGATTATGCTTATGTTGGGAGTAGTAATAATTTTATGCATGAGACTCATGATAAGAATGCTTTATGTGATAGTTATATTGTTGAATTTGTTCATGATGCTACTGAAAGTTATTATGAGAGAGGAGAATATGGTTGTAGAAATTTTCATGTTACTAAAACACCTCTCTATATGCTAAAATTTTTGAAGTTACATTGGTTTTATCCTCCTATGCTTGTTGCATTATGCTTCATGAATTTGTTTATTTACAAGATTCCTTTTCATAGGAAGTGGGTTAGGCTTAAATTTGTTTTGAATTTGCTTCTTGATGCTCTCTTTTGCTTCAACTCTTATTTCTTGCGCGAGCATCATTAAAATTGCTGAGCCCATCTTAATGGCTATAAAGAAAGCACTTCTTGGGGGATAACCCATGTGTTTATTTTACTACAGTACTTTTATTTTATATTTGAGTCTTGGAAGTTGTTTAATACTGTAGCAACCTCTCCTTATCTTTATTTTATTGCATTGTTGTGCCAAGTAAAGTCTTTGATAGTAATGTTGATACTAGATTTGGATTACTGCGCAGAAACAGATTTCTGTCTGTCACGAATTTGGGCAGGGTTCTCTGTAGGTAACTCAGAAAAATCTGCCAATTTATGTGCATGATCCTCAGATATGTACGCAACTTTCATTCAATTTGGGCATTTTCATCTGAGCAAGTCTGGTGCCTCTAAAAAATTCGTCTTTACGGACTGTTCTGTTTTGACAGATTCTGCCTTTTATTTCGCATTGCTGTTTTGCTGTGTTGGATGGATTTCTTTGTTCCATTGACTTCCAGTAGCTTTGTGCAATGTCCAGAAGTGTTAAGAATGATTGTGTCACCTCTGAACATGTGAATTTTTGATTATGCACTAACCCTCTAATGAGTTGTTTCGAGTTTGGTGTGGAGGAAGTTTTCAAGGGTCAAGAGAGGAGGATGATATATGATTAAGAAGAGTGAAAAGTCTAAGCTTGGGGATGCCCCCGTGGTTCATCCCTGCATATTTCAAGAAGACTCAAGCATCTAAGCTTGGGATGCCCAAGGCATCCCCTTCTTCATCGACAACTTATCAGTTTCTTCTCTTGAAACTATATTTTTATTCGGTCACATCTTATGTACTTTACTTGGAGCGTCTGTTTGTTTTTGTTTTGTTTGAATAAATTCATGCTTGTGTGGGAGAGAGACACGCTCCGCTGTTGCGTATGAACACATGTGTTCTTAGCTTTATTCTTAATGTTCATGGTGAAGGTTGAAACTGCTTCGTTCATTGTTATATGGTTGGAAATAGAAAATGCTGCATGTGGTAATTGGTATAATGTCTTGAATAATTTGATACTTGGCAATTGTTGTGCTCATATAGATCATGTTTAAGCTCTTGCATCATGTACTTTGCACCCATTAATGAAGAACTACATAGAGCTTGTTAAAATTTGGTTTGCATGATTAGTTTCTCTAGAGTCTAGATATTTTCTGGTTAAGGTGTTTGAACAACAAGGAAGACGATGTAAAGTCTTATAATGCTTACAATATGTTCATATGTGAGTCTTGCTGCACCGTTTTATACTTGAGTTTGCTTCAAACAACCTTGCTAGCCTAGCCTTGTATTGAGAGGAATTCTTCTCGTGCATCCAAATCCTTGAGCCAAAAACTATGCCATTTGTGTCCACCATACCTACCTACTACATGGTATTTCTCTGCCATTCCAAGCAAATACTTCATGTGCTACCTTTAAACAATTAAAAAGCTATTATCTCTTATTTGTGTCAATGTTTTATAGCTCATGAGGAAGTTTGTGGTGTTTTATCTTTCGATCTTGTCATTTACTTCAGACAGACTTTCACCAATGGACTAGTGGCTTCATCCGCTTATCCAATAACTTTGCAAAAAGAGCTGGCAATGGGGTTCCCAGCCCCAATTAATTAACTTGCATTAATAATTCTCTTCACATGTTTTGCCCTGATCTATCAGTAAGCAACTTAATTTTACAAATAGACACTCCTTCATGGTATGTGATTGTTGGAAGGCACCCGAGGATTCGGTTAGCCATGGCTTGTGAAAGCAAATGGTTGGGAGGAGTGTCATCCATAAATAAAATAAAAAACTAAACTAAAATACATGTGTAAACAAAAGAGAAGAGGGATGATCTACCTTGCTGGTAGAGATAACGTCCTTCATGGGAGCCGCTCTTGAAAGTCTGGTTGATAAGGTAGTTAGAGTACCCATTACCATTCGTTGACAACAACAAACACCTCTCAAAACTTTACTTTTATGCTCTCTATATGATTTCAAAACTTAAAAAACTCTAGCACATGATTTAATCCCTGCTTCCCTCTGCGAAGGGCCTTTCTTTTACTTTATGTTGAGTCAGTTTACCTACTTCTTTCTATCTTAGAAGCAAACACTTGTGTCAACTGTGCATTGATTCTTACATGTTTACCTATTGCACTTGTTATATTGCTTTATGTTGACAATTATCCATGAGATATACATGTTACAAGTTGAAAGCAATTGCTGAAACTTAATCATCCTTTGTGTTGCTTCAATGCCTTTTACTTTGAATCTATTGCTTTATGAGTTAACTCTTATGCAAGTCTTATTGATGCTTGTCTTGAAAGTATTATTCATGAAAAGTCTTTGCTATATGATTCAGTTGTTTAGTCATTATCTTTACTATCACTTCATTCACTTCATATGCTTTACAATAATGTTGATCAAGATTATGTTGGTAGCATGTCACTTAGGAAATTATCATTGTTATCGTTTACCTACTCGAGGGAGAGTAGGAACTAAGCTTGGGGATGCTTGATACGTCTCAAACGTATCTATAATTTCTTATGTTCCATGCTTGTTTTATGACATTACCTACATGTTTTGTTCACACTTTATATCGTTTGATGCGTTTTCTGGAATTAACCTATTGACGAGATGCCGAAGTGCCCTGTTTCTGCTGTTTTTGGTTTTGAAATCCTAGTAAGGAAATATTCTCGGAATTGGACGAAATCAACGCCGCATCTTAGAATTCCACGAAGCTTCCAGAACACCGAGAGCCACCAGAGGAGAGCCACAGGGGCCCACACATGGGGCCGGCGCGGCCAGGGCTGGGCCTGCGCCCTATTGTGTGGCGGCTCCGTACCCCCTCCGACTACGCCTCTTCGCCTATTTAAAGGTCCCTGACCTAAAACATCGAGACGGAATAGCCATGGTATGAGAAACCTTCCAGAGCCGCCGCCATCGCGAAGCCAAGATCTGGGGGACAGGAGTCTCTGTTCGGCGGCGTCGGGACGGAAGTGCCCCGGAAGGCTTCTCCATCGACACCACCGCCATCTTCATCAACGCTGCTGTCTCCCATGAGGAGGGAGTAGTTCATCCTCGAGGCTAAGGGCTGTACCGGTAGCTATGTGGTTAATCTCTCTCCTATATACTTCAATACAATGATCTCATGAGCTGCCTTACATGATTGAGATTCATATGAGCTTTGTATCACTATTAGTCTATGTGCTACTCTTGTGATGTTATTAAAGTAGTCTATTCCTCCTTCATGGTGTAATGGTGACAGTGTGTGCATCGTGTAGTACTTGGCGTAGGTTATGATCATAATCTCTTGTAGGTTATGGAGTTAATTATTACTATGATAGTATTGATGTGATTCATTCCCCATTCATAGTGTAAAGGTGACAGTGTGTATGCTATGTTAGTACTCGGTTTAAATTGCAAAGATCTATTATGCTCTAAAGGTTACTTAAATATGAATGCCGAATGTTGTGGCGCTTGTTAACTCCGGCTTGAGGGAGCTCTTGTAGCCCTACACAACGAATGGTGTTCATTATCAAACAAGAGTATATGTAGCACAAAGGAAGAGAACTTATTTATTTATGTGATCAATGTTGAGAGTGTCCACTAGTGAAAGTATGATCCCTAGGCCTTGTTTCCAAATACTGCAATCATCGCTTGTTTACTGTTTTCTGCATCTTTACTTCTGCAATATTACTACCATCAACACGCCAAGCACTTTGGCGCCGTTACTACTGCTCATATTCATTCATACCACTTGTATTTCACTATCTCTTCGCTGAACTAGTGCACCTATTGTAGGATAACGTTGCATAGAAAACAAAAATTTTCCTACCGCGAACACGAAATCCAAGCCAAGATGCAATCTAGAAGACGGTAGCAACGAGGGATTATCGAGTCTCACCCTTGAAGAGATTCCAAAGCCTACAAGATGAGGCTCTTGTTGCTGCGGTAGACGTTAACTTGCCGCTTGCAAAAGCGCGTAGAAGATCTTGATCACGGCGCCACGAACGGGCAGCACCTTCGTACTCGGTCACACGTTTGGTTGTTGATGAAGACGACGTCCACCTCCCGTTCCAGCGGGCAGCGGAAGTAGTAGCTCCTCTTGAATCCGACACACGACGGCGTGGTGTCGGTGGAGAACTCCGGCAGAGCTTCGCTAAAGCACGCGGGAGCTATGGAGGAGAGGGGGTGGCTAGGGTTTGGGAGGGTGGCCGGCCCTCAAGGGGGCGGCCAGGTTGTGGTCTTGGGGTGGCCGGCCCCTCCCCTTGGCCCCTCATTATATAGGTGGAAGCCCCAAGTGTTGGACTACAAGTCTCCGAATAAGACCCGAACCCAAAACCTTCCATGTGATAGAGAAACCTACCCAAGGTGGGAATCCCACTTGGGTGGGATTCCCCCCTTCCATGTGGGGGGGTGGCCGGCCCCCATAGGGGGAGTCCACTTGGGACTCCTCCCCACTAGGGTTGGCCGGCCATGGAGGTGGAGTCCCTCCGGGACTCCACCTTCCTTGGTGGTTTCTTCCGGACTTTTCTAGAACCTTCTAGAACCTTCCATAGAACCTTCCGCATCATTTTAATTCACATAAAATGACATCCTATATATGAATCTTATTCTCCAACCATTCCGGAACTCCTCGTTATGTCCGGGATCTCATCCGGGACTCCGAACAAATATTCGAACTCCATTCCATATTCAAGTTCTACCATTTCAACATCCAACTTTAAGTGTGTCACCCTACGGTTCGCGAACTATGCGGACATGGTTGAGTACTCACTCCGACCAATAACCAATAGCGGGATCTGGAGATCCATAATGGCTCCACATATTCAACGATGACTTTAGTGATCGAATGAACCATTCACATACAATACCAATTCCCTTTGTCACGCGATATTTTACTTGTCCGAGGTTTGATCTTCGGTATCACTCTATACCTTGTTCAACCTCATCTCCCGACAAGTACTCTTTACTCGTACCGTGGTATGTGGTCTCTTATGAACTTATTCATATGCTTGCAAGACATTAGACGACATTTCACCGAGAGGGCCCAGTATATCTATCCGTCATCGGGATGGACAAATCCCACTCTTGATCCATATGCCTCAACTCATACTTTCCGGATACTTAATCCCACCTTTATAACCACCCATTTACGCAGTGGCGTTTGGTGTAATCAAAGTACCTTTCCGGTATAAGTGATTTACATGATCTCATGGTCATAAGGACTAGGTAACTATGTATCGAAAGCGTATAGCAAATAACTTAATGACGAGATCTTATGCTACGCTCAATTGGGTGTGTCCATTACATCATTCATATAATGATATAACCTTGTTATTAATAACATCCAATGTTCATGATTATGAAACTAATCATCCATTAATCAACAAGCTAGTTTAAGAGGCATACTAGGGACTTCTTGTTGTCTACATATCACACATGTACTAATGTTTCGGTTAATACAATTATAGCATGGTATATAAACATTTATCATAAACATAAAGATATATAATAACTACTTTTATTATTGCCTCTTGGGCATATCTCCAACAGTCTCCCACTTGCACTAGAGTCAATAATCTAGATTACATTGTAAGGTACCTAACACCCATGGCATTCTGGTGTTGGTCATGCTTTGCCCTAGGGAGAGCTTTAGTCAACGGATCTGCTACATTCAGATTCTTCTGAAACTTTGCAAATCTTTACTTCTCCATCTTCGATGTACTCGCGAATCGAATGATAACGCAGCTTGATATGCTTCAGCCTCTTGTGTGACCTTGGTTCTTGTGCATTGGCGATGGCACCCATGTTGTCACAATAGATGACTAGTGGGTCCAATGCACTAGGAACCACACCGAGCTCTACAATGAACCTCTTCATCCATACCGCTTCGATGAAGCCTGAAGCCGCTATGTACTCCGATTCCGTTGAGGATTTCGCCACCGTGCACTGCTTCGAGCTTGCCCAGCTTACTACACCATTCAATATAAACACGTACCCAGTGTGACTTAGAGTCATCGGGATCGGTGTTCCAACTTGCATCGGTGTAACTTGTTACAACGAGCTCTTGGTCACCTCCATAACAAAGAAACATATCCTTAGTTCTTTTCAAGTACTTCAGGATATTCTTGACCGCTGTCCAGTGTTCCATTCCTGGATCACTTTGATATCTGCTAGTCAAACTAACAGCATGTGCTATATCCGGTCTTGTACATAGCATGGCATACATGATAGAGCCTACTGCCGAGGCATAGGGGATCCGACTCATCCTTTCTCTTTCTGCCGTAGCCGGACCTTGAGTCTTACTCAAGACCTTGCTGGTAACATAGGTAAGAATCCTTTCTTACTTTCGTCCATTCTAAATTTCTTTAGAATCTTGTCCAGGTATGTACTCTGTGATAGCCCTATAAGATGTCTTGATCTATCTCTATAAATCTTGATGCCTAATAGATACGATGCTTCACCAAGGTCTTTCATTGAAAAACTATTATTCAAATAACCCTTTACACTGCTTAATAGTTCTATATCATTCCCAATCAATAATATGTCATCTACATATAATATCGGGAATGCTACAGAGCTCCCACTCACTTTCTTGTAAATACAGGCCTCTCCATGACACTGTATAAACCCGAAGTCTTTGATCACCTTATCAAAGCGTCGGTTCCAACTTCTCGATGCTTGCTTCAGTCCATAAATTGAACGCTGAAGTTTGCATACTTTGTCAGCATTTTTAGGATCGACAAAACCTTTGGGTTGTACCATATACAACTCTTCCTCAATGTCTCCATTAAGGAACGCCGTTTTGACATCCATCTGCCAAATCTCATAATCGAAAAATGCAGCTATTGCTAACAAAATCCTTACAGATTTTAGCTTCGCTACAGGTGAGAAAGTCTCATCGTAGTCAACACCTTGAATTTGTCGAAACCCTTTGCGACAAGTCGAGCTTTAAGTAATATTACCATCAGCATCTGTTTTTCTCTTGAAGATCCATTTATTCTCGACAGCCTTGCGGCTATCAGTAAGTCTACCAAAGTCCATACTTTGTTATCATACATGGATCCCATTTCGGATTTCATGGCTTCTTGCCATTTGTTGGAATCTGGGCTCATCATCGCTTCTTCATACGTCGCAGGGTCTTCATCATTGTTGTCCACAATCATGACATTTAGACAAGGATCATACCAATCAGGAGTGGCACGTTCCCTTGTCGATCTGCGAGGTTCAGTAGCTATCTCGTTTGAAGTTTCATGATCATTATCATTAGCTTCCTCTTGCCGGTGTAGGCGGCACAGAACATCTTCCGTCTGCGCTACTCGATCAATGAGCAGAGATTCTTCAATCTCATCGAGTTCTACTTTTCTTCCAGTCACTTCTTTAGTGAGAAATTCTTTCTCAAGAAAGGTTCCATTCTTAGCAACAAAGATCTTGCGTTCTGTGATAGAAAGTGTACCCTATAGTTTCCTTAGGGTATCCTATGAAGACGCATTTCTCCGCTTTGGGTTCTAGCTTGTCCGGTTGTAACTTTTTTACATAGGCTTCGCAACCCCAAACTTTTAGGAACGACAGCTTAGGTTTCTTATTAAACCATAATTCATATGGTGTCGTTTCAACGGATTTTGATGGTGCTCTATTTAAAGTGAATGCGGCTGTCTCTAATGCATAACTCCAAAATGATAAAGGTAAATCAGTAAGAGACATCATAGAACGAACCATATCTAAGAGAGTTCGATTACGACGTTCGGACACACCGTTTCGTTGAGGTGTTCCGGCGGTGTCAATTGTGAAAGTATTCCGCATTTCTTTAAATGCATGCCAAACTCATAACTCAGATATTCACCTCCACGATCTGATCGTAGAAATTTAATCTTCTTGTTACGTTGATTTTCTACTTCACTTTGGAATTCCTTAAACTTCTCGAAAGTTTCGGATTTATGTTTCATGAAATAGATATACCCATATCTACTCAGATCATCTGTGAAGGTTAGAACATAACGATAACCACCGCGCGATGCTACACTCATTGGTCCGCACACATCGGTATGTATGATTTCCAATAAGTCGTAGCTCGCTCCATAATACCAGAGAATGGAGTCTTAGTCATTTTTCCCATTAGACATGCTTCGCATCTATCAAGTGACTCAAAGTCAAGTGATTCAAGTAACCCATCGGTATGGAGTTTCTTCATGCGTTTCACTCCAATATGACCAAGACGACAGTGCCACATATAAGTAGAATTATCATTCAATTTAATTCGCTTAGCATCAATGTTATGTATATGTGTATCACTACTATTGAGATCTAACAGAAATAAGCCATTCTTTTCAGGTGCTCGACCATAAAAGATATTATTCATAAAAATAGAACAACCATTATTCTCAGACTTGAATGAATAACCGTCTTGCATTAAACAAGATCCAGATATAATGTTCATGCTCAACGTGGGTACAAAATAACAATTATTGAGGCTTAAAACTAATCCCGAAGGTAGATGTAGAGGAAGTGTGCCGACAGCGATCACATCGACTTTGGATCCATTTCCAACGCGCATGGTCACTTCATCCTTTAGTAGTCTTCGTTTATTCTTTAGTTCCTGTTTGAGTTACAAATATGAGCAACCGAACGAGTATCAAATACCCAGGTACTAGTACGAGAACCAGTAAGATAAACATCTATAACATGTATATCAGATATACCTTCTTTCTTCTTCTTGACAAGGCCGCTCTTCAGATCCGCCAAATACTTGGAGCAATTACGCTCCCAGTGTCCCTTCTCCTTGCAGTAATAGCACTCAACATCAGGCTTAGGGCCGTCTTAGGTTTCACAGGAGGCGTGGCAGCTTTCTTGCCACCCTTCTTGAATTTTCCTTAGACTTGCCCTGTTTCTTGAAACTGGTGGTCTTGTTGACCATCAACACTTGGTGCTCTTTCTTGATCTCAATCTCAGCAGATTTCAGCATGGAGAAATGTTCAGGTAACTCTTTATTCATGTTCTGCATATTGTAGTTCATCACAAAGTTCTTGTAACTAGGTGGCGTGATTGAAGGACACGATTAATCCCCAGTCTATTAGGAATCACTATTCCCAAGTCATGAGTTTCTTCGCATGCCCGGTCATGGCAAGCATGTGCTCACTAACGGAGCTGCCTTCTTGCATCATGCAGCTGAAGAAGTGTTTCGATGCTTCGTAGCATTCCACGGCCGCATGAGTCTCAAATATAGTCTTCAACTCATTGATTAACTCATGTGGATCATGGTGCTCAAAACGTTTTTGAAGATCGGCTTCCAGACTGCATAAGATGGCACACTGAACTTGAGAGTACCGAGTTTTCCGAGTTGCGTAAACAACTTTTACTTCATCGGTTTCAGTTTCTGCAGGAGGGTCACCTAGCGGTGCATCAAGCACATATTGCAGATTTCCGCCATTGAGGAAAATCCTCACATGTCGGAACCAGTCGGTGAAGTTGCTACCGTTGCTCTTAAGCTTTTCTTTCTCTAGGAACTGGTTAAAATTGATTGAGGACGCCATATCTACAACATATTTGCAATAGTTTAGACTAATGTTTATGACAAATTGAGTTCAAATTTTAATTCAATATAATTAAAAACTAGGTGAACTCCCACTCAAAACAATATCCCTCGCATTGTCTTAGTGATCACACGAACCAAATCCACCACACCAAGTCCGATCATCACGAGACAAGATGTAACTTCAATGGCGAACACTCAAAGTGTTCATCATATCAATCATATGATTCATGCTCTACCTTTCGGTATCACGTGTTCCGAGACCATGTCTGTACATGCTAGGCTCGTCAAGGCCACCTTAGTATCCGCATGTGCAAAACTGGCTTGCACCCGTTGTATGCACTTGTTGATTCTATCACACCCGATCATCACGAGATGCTTCGAAACGACAAGTCTTGGCAACGGTGCTACTAAGGATGAACACTTTATTATCTTGATATTTTAGTGAGAGGGATCATCTTATAATGCTACCGTCGCGATCTAAGCAAAATAAGATGCATAAAAGGATTAACATCACATGCGTTCATATGTGATATGATATGGCCCTTTTGTCTTTGCGCCTTTGATCTTCATCTCCAAAGCACGGACATGATCTCCATCATCTTCGGGCATGATCTCCATCATCGTCGGCGTAGCGTCAAGGTCAATGGCGCCGTCTTCATGATTGTCCTCCATGTAGCAACTATTACAACTACTATGAAATACTACTCAACATGAAATTTAAAGACAACCATAAGGCTCCTGCCGGTTGCCACAATACAATAATGATCATCTCATACATAGTCATCATCACATTATGGCCATATCACATCACCAAACCCTGCAAAAACAAGTTAGACGTTCTCTAATTTGGTTTGCATATTTTACGTGGTTTAGGGTTTTCGAGTGAGATCCAATCTACCTACGAACATGAACCACAACGGTGATACTAGTGTTGTCAATAGAAGAGTAAATTGAATCTTCACTATAGTAGGTGAGACAGACACCCGCAAAGCCACTTATGCAATACAAGTTGCATGTCGAGCGTGGAGCAAATCTCATGAACGCGGTCATGTAAAGTTAGCCCGAGCCGCTTCATCCCACTATGCCACAAAGATGCAAAGTACTCAACTAAAGATAACAAAAGCATCAACGCCCACAAACCATTGTGTTCTACTCGTGCAACCATCTATGCATAGACACGACTCTGATACCACTGTAGGATAACGTTGCATAGAAAACAAAAAATTTCCTACTGCGAACACGAAATCCAAGCCAAGATGCAATCTAGAGAGCAACGAGGGGATTATCGAGTCTCACCCTTGAAGAGATTCCAAAGCCTACAAGATGAGGCTCTTGTTGCTGCGGTAGACGTTCACTTGCCGCTTGCAAAGCGCGTAGAAGATCTTGATCACGGCGCCACGAACGGGCGGCACCTCCGTACTCGGTCACACGTTCGGTTGTTGATGAAGACGACGTCCACCTCCGTTCCAGCGGGCAGCGGAAGTAGTAGCTCCTCTTGAATCCGACGCACGACGGCGTGGTGTCGGTGGCGGTGGAGAACTCCGGCGGAGCTTCGCTAAAGCGCGGGAGCTATGGAGGAGAGGGGGCGGCTAGGGTTTGGGAGGGTGGCCGGCCACTCAAGGGCGGCCAGGTTGTGGTCTTGGGGTGGCGGCCCCCTCCCTTGGCCCTCATTATATAGGTGGAAGCCCCAAGTGTTGGACTACAAGTCTCCGAATAAGACCCGAACCAAAAACCTTCCATGTGATAGGGAAACCTACCCAAGGTGGGAATCCCACTTGTTTGGGATTCCCCCTTCCATGTGGGGGTGGCCGGCCCCCATAGGGGAGTCCACTTGGGACTCCTCCCCCACTAGGGTTGGCCGGCCATGGAGGTGGAGTCCCTGGGACTCCACCTTCCTTGGTGGTTTCTTCCGGACTTTCTAGAACCTTCTAGAACCTTCCATAGAACCTTCCGCATCATTTTAATTCACATAAAATGACATCCTATATATGAATCTTATTCTCGGACCATTCCGGAACTCCTCGATGTCCGGGATCTCATCCGGGACTCCGAACAAATATTCGAACTCCATTCCATATTCAAGTTCTACCATTTCAACATCCAACTTTAAGTGTGTCACCCTACGGTTCGCGAACTATGCGGACATGGTTGAGTACTCACTCCGACCAATAACCAATAGCGGGATCTGGAGATCCATAATGGCTCCCACATATTCAACGATGACTTTAGTGATCGAATGAACCATTCACATACAATACCAATTCCCTTTGTCACGCGATATTTTACTTGTCCGAGGTTTGATCTTCGATATCACTCTATACCTTGTTCAACCTCGTCTCCGACAAGTACTCTTTACTCGTACCGTGGTATGTGGTCTCTTATGAACTTATTCATATGCTTGCAAGACATTAGACGACATTTCACCGAGAGGGCCCGAGTATATCTATCCGTCATCGGGATGGACAAATCCCACCGTTGATCCATATGCCTCAACTCATACTTTTGGATACTTAATCCCACCTTTATAACCACCCATTTACGCAGTGGCGTTTGGTGTAATCAAAGTACCTTTCCGGTATAAGTGATTTACATGATCTCATGGTCATAAGGACTAGGTAACTATGTATCGAAAGCTTATAGCAAATAACTTAATGACGAGATCTTATGCTACGCTTAATTGGGTGTGTCCATTACATCATTCATATAATGATATAACCTTGTTATTAATAACATCCAATGTTCATGATTATGAAACTAATCATCCATTAATCAACAAGCTAGTTTAAGAGGCATACTAGGGACTTCTTGTTATCTACATATCACACATGTACTAATGTTTCGGTTAATACAATTATAGCATGGTTGACAAGGGATCACCTCGCCAATGCCTACATATTGTAGACTTGGGTTTCGGGAGAGCGACGATGGAGATTCCGGGAGCGAGATTAGGCACACGACGTACCCAGCTTCGGGTCCCCTCGGTGGAGGATCCCTACGTGCTGCTAGCAATCCAGTATATGATCATAGATGTGTTTACAGGGTGCCGCCGTAGGCGGAGCTATGTTGTCTATATTATGTCTATCTGTTGTCCTATCTGTTCTCCTCTATTTCGGGTGCCCTGGCTAGCTTTATATATGCAACCAGCCTAGGGTTTTACAAGAGTCCTAGTCGACTACTTCTTCGGGTTGCCTTGTTGGGCCTTCTCCATATTGAGTCTTCTCCATATTGGGCCGAGCCGGTATACTAATAATGGGTACCGAAGGGTATGCCCATGTCAGTAGCCCCCGAGTTTATAGGGAAGTCGAAGACTTGCGTAGAAACTCCAAGCATAACAATCTCTGAAGTCGAAGAAAAATACAAGGCGAGGTCCGTGCCGCAGATCACGTGTAGCGTAAATGATGTCGACGATTCTTGAAATTATCGGGTGCGCGGCAGTGCTCCCGATGGGAGTAGCCCCCGAGTCTATGGGCAAGTGCTTGCACTTGGGCATAGACTCAAGTTGTACTACTCGATGAAGAACTTAACTATATTTCTGGAGAACTTGATGAAATCCATGTGCTCCCGATGGGAGTAGGCTCCACTCGAGTCGTAGAATCGAGTTGAGTCTATAAACCTTGATTGTCATAGATGCTGTCGAAGTTATTTTTCTATCGGGTGCGCGACCAGCGCTCCCGATGGGAGTAGCCCCGAGGCTACAGCCAAGTGTTTGCACTTGGGTGTAGGCTCAACTTGCTTGTAATTTACTCCACAATTTTTCCTCTTTCTTATCGGGAGGGTGAACAATACTCTCGATAAGAGTAGCCCCCGAGCCTATGAGAAGGTGTTTGCACCTAGGCATAGGCTCAAGTTGTACTACTCGATAAACAACTTGGCGCAGCCCCTCTTTTTGTCGACTCCAGGCCGTTGCTATTTTTATTTGACATCCATATCTATATTGTACAGGGATAATGGTAGTTGGGGCTAGTTCATCTGACGGATCAGGTACTAGTTAACGCTCTAGTGGCAATCCGCAAAAACCTACTTCAAGATCACGTCCCTGGACATGATCTCGGGATACGGTGTTAACTCGACAAGTGCCGCTTAAGGTCTTACCATTCTGTCGAGTCCAGTCATATTTTATCGGGTACCTAACGCGTCCGTTAGGATTTTTCTTCGTATCTGTTGATACGGATAAAAGTAGCATAGCGCAGTCTTCGGCGATGCCACGCCCAGCAGAACGGATCTGGGGTCTTACCTTCGCAAATTTGCGGCATTCAGAAATTGATCGCAACTTTGGCGTTCTAGAATATATTGTCGAGTGCCTTGTTCGGCTGATGCAATGACCCATTTTGCGGGTTCTTCTATATTTTTCTCTCGGGCTTGATGAGACAGCCGAATATATTGGTTCTTCTATATTGTCGGGCACATCGCCGATGCTCTTGCTCAGAACAAATGACGAGTCAATGGACCCGAAGATTTGTCCATCCTCTTTTTTTTCCTCCCCTTTTTTTTACTCCTCTTCTTTTTTTTTTTAGTTTCTCCTTGATGATAATTTCGTCGAGTTCCTCCCTCAGGAAAATTTCTTCGGGTCCTCCTTGAGGACAATTCTTCGGGTTCCTCCTTCAGGAAAATTTCTTCGGGTCCTAGTTGAGGACAATTCTTCGGGTTCCACCTTCAGGAAAATTTCTTTGGGTCCTATTTGAGGACAATTCTTCGGGTTCCTCCTTCAGGAAAATTTCTTCGGGTTCTCTTTTGAAGAAAAATTTCGTCGGGTTCTCTCACAATTTTATCGGGTTCCTCCCTGAAGAAGATTTCGTCGGGTGCTCTTTTGATTTCGTCGGGTGCTCCTTTATATACTTTGAAATTTGCTATCTCCTGCACAAATAAACAAACTTTTTCTATCTTTTCCTTGACTCTCTTTTTCGCATGCGGTGTTAGATGCTCGGATTTGATGATATGTAAAGTGAATCTATGCCGCGCAGCCCCCAAGTGTCGGGTGCGATGAAAGTAAACGATAATCAACTTTGTGCAAAATAAAAGAACACTTAGCTTTTTGGACACGACGAAGTCGATACGTGATGAAGTCTTCAAGTGTAGATAAGAAGTCGAGCTGAAGTAAAAACCACCAAATAGCGAAAGTAGATGCCGCCATATTGTTAATGAAGAAATATTCGAGCCCCCGAGCGCTTCTGGGGTGTTGTCATGATTGTTGCTTAGATGTCGTGTCACAGTTGTTACTCGCGGCGAAGTCTTTGTCGAGCCCCCGAGTATTATCTGTGTCGCCGAAAGAAGGCCATTAAGGATGAAATACTGAAGATGAAGTCCGAGATGAAGTACTTGAGATGAATCCGCGTTGAAGATTACGCCATTAACCATGAAGCATATATTGAAGATGAATCCGCTGATATCATAAAGGATGAATCTATTGACCCGAAGAAAGTAAATCCAGTCATAACCATAGAAGATGAATCCAAGATAACCATATAAGATGAATCCATTGACCCGAAGAAAATATTTCCAATAATAACCATAGAAGATGAATCCAAGATGACCATAAAAGATGAATCCATTGACCCGAAGAAAATAAACCCAGTAATATTCATAAATCCACTGACCCGGAACTGCGTCGGGTATTATTGTATTAGAGAAAACCAATTATAACCTTATAAGATGAATCCGACAAAGACAAAATCCAATAAGCCGAAGAAGATGAATCCACTGAGCCGAAGAAGATAATTTCACTAAGCCGGGGAAGATATATCCAGAGCCGGAGAAAAGAAATTCACCAAGTAACCGAGTATATTTGTGGTAACAAAGTAAAGACGCAGCCCCGAGTATTCCGGTGTGACGAAAGTAAATAATAATTGACTCTTGAAAGAGGAACACTTAGCTTTTTTATCGGGTGCGGCGGAGCCGACATGAGAGCAGGTCCTCCGACTGACGGAGTCGATGAAGCGGACGCAACCAATGAAGTGGAACCGTGATGATATGTTTGTATTGGATGGCAAGTTTGTGACGGCGAGGTTGAACCCCATTTAGACGAAAAATGGCGACGATACGGACGAGGTCGACAAAATTGTTTAATGTTCATCCGAAAGAATTCCCGCCCTGAGGAGTCACAATACTTCGGGTGCAAAGGCGATTGCCAGATGACGTGTCGTAAGCTCCCGATAATTGTAATGATTATTTTCTTCTGATTCCTTGCCACTTCCTCAATATTGCGACGTGCGGGTAATAATCTGATCTTGCTCTGTTTGTCTTGTTCCTCATATATAATCAATATGCATGCAAAGAGTTAGCTTTTGTATTAAATAATTAATAACATGATTGATAAGAGAGAGATAGATGGGATTGGATGGTCGGCCGTGAAGCTCATGGGCTCATCAAGTGTGCTAGGCAAGCCGATTGATTTGACCGGTCGGCTGCCGGCCAGGCTGTCGTACGAGCCTTTGGATTCCTTTGAAGCCTTTTCTCGCTGCTGCTACTCGTCTGCACCTTGCACGGCTTCTCGACGAATTTTGACTGGCTCATGCGTATTTTAACAATTGCTGCTGGCCACGCGAGCCCCTCCTTGTGATCCTCGCCTCGCGCCGATTTGCTTGTTAGATACTTCAACGGAGTCACGGCGAGTTTGAAGACGCCAGCGTACATGAATCAGCCAATGTCAAACTTGACGATGATGTAGAGGGATCTCGCCCAGATAACAAAATCCAGCGTCGCGTTTCCCACAGACGGCGCCAATTGACAAGGGATCACCTCGCCAATGCCTACATATTGTAGACTTGGGTTTCGGGAGAGCGACGATGGAGATTCCGGGAGCGAGATTAGGCACACGACGTACCCAGCTTCGGGTCCCCTCGGTGGAGGATCCCTACGTGCTGCTAGCAATCCAGTATATGATCATAGATGTGTTTACAGGGTGCCGCCGTGGAGCTATGTTGTCTATATTATGTCTATCTGTTGTCCTATCTGTTCTCCTCTATTTCGGGTGCCCTGGCTAGCTTTATATATGCAACCAGCCTAGGGTTTTACAAGAGTCCTAGTCGACTACTTCTTCGGGTTGCCTTGTTGGGCCTTCTCCATATTGAGTCTTCTCCATATTGGGCCGAGCCAGGTATACTAATAATGGGTACCCGAAGGGTATGCCCATGTCAATGGTATATAAACATTTATCATAAACATAAAGATATATAATAACTACTTTTATTATTGCCTCTTGGGCATATCTCCAACACCTATACACCTGACAAGTGTATTAGGTGTGTTGGGGACACAAGAGACTTCTTGTATCGTGATTGCAGGGTTGCTTGAGAGGGATATCTTTGACCTCTTCCTCCCTGAGTTCGATAAACCTTGGGTGATCCACTTAAGGGAAACTTGCTTCTTCTTCTACGCTTGGAGGCCCAACACTGTCTACAAGAATAGAAGCACCCGTAGACATCATTATCTGGTGCGGCAGCTGGTCTTGGTCTCTTCTATGAACTTTGTGTCGACTCTGCTATGGAGTGTTCTTGGGGGAACCTCTACCTTCCAAAGGTGCGGCGTCCAACGATTCGAGGCGAGGGGGATGGGATCCCTCTTCGTAGTTAGAGACGGCGAGCTAGTCTTCTTTCATTCATGTGGTAGCGATGCAAGCAGTGTGTCTACGGATGATGCTCCCTACTGCCCATGCTTCTCGTCGTGTCAGCGTTCGAGAAGATGATGGCCTCGGCGTCTCAAGAGAAGCTTCTTGTTTTTTTATCCTTTGTTTGCTTATTTCTTTGTGCCCTGTAAGCTGTGTATGCTCTGTAAGCACTGTAAGCACTCTGTATCTGCCGGTTTCACGACTTTATTAATTTAAAGCTGGGCTTAGGCCTTATGTTTAAAATACACGGCTTCCAGGCAATTGTGGTCGAAGATATTGAGAATAAGACCTACCATGAAACCTTCTTCTTCCTTGCCTTGACCAGGTCTGTGTCGCTGCCAATATCTCATTCGGCCACATCATTGCTGACATCCGACACTTTCTTAAGGCCCATGACACCTGCTCTCCCCGCTTTTCCTTCGCCTTTTTATCCACCTCCGTTGATTCTGAACTACTACCTTCTTCTAAAAAGTTTACATTTTAGAACGGAGCATTTTTTTTAGATAAATAGTGTTTTATTATTTAATAGGTTTCAACTAACATCCGGTCTCTATATAGATACGATGCACACAACCACACACAATCCAACATTTGATTACAGAAAATGATAAAAGGCGCAATACATATAAACACTCATGATACTGCATCGAAGCCTATGGAGGTGGGGCAAGCCTCAGACTATGTTGCCACTTATGTTGGGTAGTAAATTTCTTCACTATATTCTCCAACTGTGTAGATACCTCTGTAAAAAGGTTGCAATCCCTCCATATACCGAAGACTAAAGTGGTGATCATGAACGGAGCAAATAGCTACACCGATAGATAAATTGCATAAGAGGAGCATTTTTATTGTTAAAAACCTTGGTATTTCTACATAGCCAAAGTGATGAAACAATTAACAACCAGCGTTTCCACCCTAATAGGTAGTTTAAAGTATGATCCACTCCATTTAGCCAATTAGCCAAGAACCTATTTGGATGATTTACCATATAGATATAGCGAAATTAATAGTAAAAGAATAGATATTTTATTGTCTCGCCAATTACATTTTGCAAAGTTATTCTTAGTAACCCACATGCGAAAATACCAGGTGAAGACCTTAATCTTCAAAGGTAACTTTGTTTTCCAAATCATTTTACAGAACAGAGGTAATACATCACTAAAGATAGTTTAAAGTTTAGACACTAAATGCATGTTAATTTATTGGTGCCAACCAAGATTTTTAACATACTTCTTCCATCCTAAAGGTTGTCTGAACTAAGATAACCTCCATGAAATGGAGGGAGTATGTTATATCAAGACAGGTTTTCTTCATCAACAAGAAGGTCTTAGGTCAAAAGTTTTTTTTATTGATTACCAAAGTTTTGAGGAGATTTTTGGATTAAATAGTCCCCCTTATTTTCATCTCATGTATCATTGATCTGACGTACTTGGCGGCCCATGTAGAGCAGGCGACATCAATAAAAAAAAAACAAGATCCATGGACACTAGCATCCCAGGCATATTCTTGTAGAAGAAGCTAAGTGAGCTACAAATCCGTGTTCGAGGAGATTCGAACCCGGGTTACGGGGTAGCCACCAACTCGAGCTAACCAGCTGACCCTCCCATAATTCCCGGACGGCATCAATTACGGCAAAACCTATATACCGACCAGGTCGGTGGCTACCGGCCAGCGCACACCCCCTGGTCGGGTATGGGCCAGGCCCATTTGTGGCTGTTTAGCCTCGTTTTTTCTTTTTTCTTTTTTATCTTTTCTAGTTTCTTTTTTCTGTTTTCTTTTCTTTTTTCTGTTTTCGGTTTTTTTATATTTTTTTAGATTCGAAAATTTTGATTTTAAAAATTGTTCAAATTGAGAAAATGTTTAAATTAAAAAATGTTCAAATTTGAAAACTGTTTAAATTTGTAAACCGTTCAAATTAGAAAACCGTTCAAATTTGAAAATTGTTCAAATATGAAAATCGTTCAAATCGAAAAGTGGTTCAAATTCGAAATTTGTTCATATTCAAAAAACGTTCAATTTTGAAAATTATTCGAGTTAAAAAATTGTTCAAATTTCGAATTTTGAAAATATTCAAATCCAAAAAATGTTCAAATTTAAAAACTGTTTTAATTTCAGAAAACTGTTCAAATTTTATGAAAAACTTTTTCTCGAAAAAAGTTTTTAAAAGTGTTAGATTTTAAAAAACGAAAATATAAACAGAAAAGAAAAAACAGAAAAGAAAGAAGAAAAAGGAAGAAAAAACTCACCTGATGCAATGGGCCGCGGCCCACTAAATTACTGGATCGTGGGGGGTGTGCGGTGCCTTCCACCCACCGACCAGGTCGGTGGCGAGGAGCTCCCTCAATTACTAACTAGGTGCGTTGATCTAAAAAAAAAGATTGTTGCGCGTGCATATATCTCCACCAATAACGGCTAATCCTATGCGTACATAGATAAATCAATCTCAACAGCTAAACCTCTAATCGCGCATTACTCGACCGATCGATCACAAACCGTCCCCGGCCCTGCCGAAGATGGCAGAGACGACGGCGGCCGCCACCGCCGGCGCCGCGCCCTCGGAAGATGCGATACGGGAGATCCTCGCGCGCCTGGAGGAGCCATCCACCCTCGTCCGCTGCGCCGCCACGTGCAGGCGGTGGCGCGCCCTAGCGGCCGAACCCGCCGTCCTCCGCCGCCTCTGGCCGGACCCGGGCCGCTCCTTCGTCGGAGTGTTCACCAACGAATGGTGCCGGGGAGAAGGGGTCTCCTTCGTCCCGGGCCCGGGATCGGCCCTCGGGGCCGGCCGCCGCCGCCTCAGCTCCTTCATCCCCGATGTCCCCGGCGTACCGGATTGGGTGCAGCCGCTCGCCTCGCACCACGGCCTCCTCCTCGTGCGTCTCCTCCCGCGGGAGCCCGGCACCATGCAGCTCGCCGTGTGCGATCCGCTCGCCGGCACGTGGGACGTGCTACCCGCGCTAAGGGTGAGAGTAGGTCGCTACTTCCTAGGCTACGCCATTATTGCAGCAACCGGCGGTGCGGATCGTTCCTCATCGTCGTGGCCGAGCAGCTTCAGAGTGCTTGTTTTCAGGCAGGAGGTTGCCGGAGAATACATCCTTCACGCCTTCTCGTCCGGCCAGCCAAGCTGGAGCTCTCCCACCAAGTTCCCTGGACATGTGGAGGGCAGCCTCGAGGAAGCCACCATTGCCCACGCGGACGCCGCCGTGTGCCATGGCGGTGTAGCAGCGCACTGGTTATTCAAGAACTCATCGAAATTGATCTACATCCTCGGTATCAATTCTGAAACTGGCCACGTTGCCGCAGTGCTGCTCCGGTTCCCGGGGACGAAGCATCACAAGCAAATCCGCCTTACAACCACAGGTGATGAGACGCTGCTCTCGCTCTGCACCTACGACGGAGACCGTCGGTTTAAGATCTGGGAGCAGCAACAGAGAGGTGAGGATGGTACTGTACGTTGGATCCGCACTAAGGTGTTGAAGGAGCGCGGCTGATGTGTTTGGGCGCGAGGAGCCGAAGGTTGCTCATGATGGACTGCCACCAGCGTGTCCATGTTTTGCACCTTGAAGGTGGAGCAATGGAGGAGATGGAAGACGAGTTTTACGACCCCAACCTCATTGCCGTGCCCATGGAGATTGATTGGCCCAGCTTCCTCATGTCCCGGCTTCGCCGCCTCGTGTAATCTTACTTTAATTGGAGGAAGAACATGCTGAATGTTTTTTATTCTTTTACTTTTCTTTTCTACGATATGCTAGGTTAAATAAATTGCATTGGGTTGGCATGATAATAAAGCTATACATTTAAAAATTCAGCCATAACTTGTTAAGAAAACAAGAGCTCATATTTTGATGCTTTTTCTCTATTGCTTACAACATATGTACCGGCATCACAACTATATTTCACATTGCAAGTCGTTATGTTGTTATAGACTAGTCCAAACCCGAACAGCAGATCACATCAGATGTAGTTCATGGTGAATTTTATCTTATCTGACTTCAAAAGCAAATTATCTAACTTAGAGCATCTCCAGCGGCGCGAAGCGACCGTTTGCGTCCGCTTTGGTCGTAAATGCGTCTGGCACCCTCTCCAGCGGCACGACGCAAAGTGACCGGGCCGTCCGCGGAGACGCAAACCTGGCCCAAATATGCGCGAGGTTTGCGTCTCGGCGGACGCTGCGCGGATGCGCAAAGTGTCCGCTCGCCTCTCCACCGGGCCCGCCGGCAGCGAGCCTGCATGGAGGGCATCGCCCGCGACCATCGCTTCGCGGTCAGCGCCGCGTCTGCGCCGCGGGCATCGCCATGAATACCGCAGCTTCCTGTTCTGCGCGTGCACTGGCGGGTGGCGGCTGGGCTTCTGCGCCGCCTTCAATGGCATCGTATCCCATGCGCGGCCGCCCTTAAAAGTCCAGCGGCCGTGTTGCTCCTTCGCCCACAGCTCCACTCGCACCACAACCGCCGCTGCGCCATGGGGAAGAAGAACGACTTCGAGGCCTCCGGCAGCGGCAGCAAGAAGGTGCCGCTCCCCGTCACGGTGGGGAGGCTCATGCACGGCAAATGGGTGCCGTGCGACGCCCGGTCCGGCGTGCAGCTGCCGGCGGGCGGCTCAGCTGCCGCCGGGTGCCCATCCCTTGCCTGTGCGCGAGCCTGAGCGGACCAATGAGATCCGGCGCGAGGCGATATCTGCCGGCGGACCTCCGCGCCGATCCGGCGTACGCCATCGACTCGGAGAGTTGGCGTACGTACCTGTCCACGGAGACGGACAGCAGACGAAGGGCTGGCTTCATGGGCGACAGGGATTATCCCTTCGGCCCTGCACCGCCGGCTCGTCGTCGGCGGCGCGACGTGAGCAGCCGCAACACAACGACCGCGAGGACGAGGACGACGACGACGAAGCCTACGCCGTGTACGACGACGACGACAACGACTACATCGAGGCGCTCGCGTACCATAGCGAGGAGGTGAAGGACGACAGCGAGAACTACGTCGGCCTCGTCTTCCACGAATGGCAGCAGGCCATGGCGGAGGGCCGGAACTTCGAGTTCCCCGACAACATGACGGACGACGAGATGGCCAAGCTCGGCCTCCTCGTCTCCGAGTACGACGCGCCTGCAGCCGCCGTTGCCCCGCTACGCCACCGCGTCATGCCGCCGGGCCTGTCCGCGGATGAAGCCCTTCGACAGGCGCTCCTGGACTCGGCGGCGCCTCCTCCACCGCCGCCACAGCCTTGGGCGCCTCCTCCACCGCCGCCACAGCCTTGGGCGCCTCCCCCACCGCCGCCACAGCCTTATGGCTGGGCTCCTCATCCGCCGCCACAGCCGCAGCCCTGGGCGCCTCCACCGCCTCGCCGCAGCCTCCTCAACCTCGAGCACCGCGATCGCGCCCGGCGTACGCTCCCCGGATGGCAACTGGCCGTGGGACATACCGGAGGTCATCGTGCTCGACAGCGACGAGGAGCAGCACGGCCACGACACCGACCAGTAGGCGTTTTAGGTTTTTTTTATGTTTTCAAGTATGTAAGTTATGTTTCAGTTTTTGTAAATTATGTTTCAGTTCAAAAAAATGGTTCGTCCTAAAAAAATGCGTCGTGCCGCTGGAGCCACCCCGACGCAAACGGACGCGCGGTCGTTTTCGACCAAAAGGGCCGACGCAAACGGACGCGCGCGGACGCTAAAATGCGTCGCGCCGCTGGAGATGCCCTTACTTGAGAATAGGGTTGTCAGGAGGAAGCCGATGTCATTGATGAGGAGTCCGTGGACAATGCCATCGCAAGGTCGCTTCTGGCCCGGGCCACCGCTAGGTCGGTTCTGGCCGCCACCATCACCAGCCTCGCTGCTGCGAGTTCCGCCCTCGCCTCCGCGAGCTCCGCCTGGACGTAGGACATGGTTGACGCCTCCGACTCCGCGCCCTCTGCCGCCTTAGCCTTGGCTTGCGCAACCTCCACCGTGTCCGCCTGCAGCTGCTCGGCATGGCACCCGTCTCCAGCTGCTCGACCTGGCGACCATCTGCTCCTCCGTGAACGCCACCATCACGAGGATGACGGCGAGGTCCGGATCATCCGGATAGGCGCAACGGGCCATCTCAACAAGGCGAGCCTAGGTACGGTCGTGCTCGGCCATGGATGATTTGAGGTGTGCTCTTTTCGCCCGCCGGTGTCGACCATATATGTCTATCGCCCGCCGGTGTCGACCATATATGGATAATTTGAGGTGTGCTCGGCCATGGATGATTTGAGGTGGGGCGGCAAAATGTCTATTGCGCGCAAGCCGCTTCCCCGTGCGCAAAACAACAACAAGAACGTGCCAATCTACTGGCCGTGCGCGGGAAGCGGTAATCGCCGGCTGTAGGGCTCGACGACCGTCATTACCAAACTTGACGCTCTCAGGGGATTTTTTTTGCGTCAGCTTGCTGGGCATACCTCCGACGCAAACGGAAACGGACTCAGATGCCCTGTACAACCGATTTGCTATCCGTGATTCGACGCAAATGGATGCACTTGAATATTTTTGGCATCTCTTTTGCGTTGGTCCGTTGGAGATGCCTAGCGAGTTTGTGATTATTTAAAAAACAAACCAGGCAATTATTCATTAATATTTTCTACGGTGTTAGAGCATCTCCAGCCGCGTCCCCCAAGGCGTCCCCCAAACCGCGCCGGATTGAGCGTTTGGGGGACGTGTTTTGTTCGTGCCGCCTTTGGGGACGTCGCTCCCCAGCCGCGTCCCCCAAACGCCGCCCCCAAACATTTAAAATACTTTTTTTGGCTTTTTTATTTCAATTTCCACAAACTAATACATAATTTGGAACGTAGTTTACACGACAACATAATTGAGAACGTGGTGTTCCACAAACTAATACATAGTTTGAACCGTCGTTGACACAAATATAAAATTTTGCAAAGAAACTAAACCTAACTAGGCCGTGCATCGAAGGTTTCGTGTGTTCGCTGCTAAGAAAGAACACTCGAGGGCACACCCAGTCACCTAAACTGGAAAATCCAGCGGGAGGATGGTGCCCTTGTTGGTTCTACCGATGAGGCGAACAGGCAGAAACCTCCGTGCACGTATTCGCTGCGAAGAAACAACACTAGTCGTCCTCCTCGTCGGTGCTGTCGCCTTGGTAGTCCCGGCGGCACCGCATCTCGTCGAAGACCTTGACGCTCATGTCCCTGTCTGAAAGTGCATGGAGCCCCCATGTGTGGTTTTGGTAATTAATGACAATCCCTATGGACTAATGTTTGCATTGAGTTATATTTGTAGGAGTTGTCCATAGGCAATTCTTGAACCATATGTTGGCTTCAAGGTTGCAATAAGAAGAAATTGATGAAGTATATCAAGTGTCAAGTATGTCTTGAAGATGAAGATGAAGTGTGCCCTCAAGTTACTTCAAGACATCAACATGATGAAGAATGAAGAATTGAAGTGCAAGTTCAAGATGAGCCAACTCGAAGAGATCATAAGCTTGAAGCTTGCCATGGAGAAATGAAGTGCTAGTTCAAGATGAGCCATCTCGAAGAGATCCTTTGATTGACTCTTGTCATCCATATGGTGATCATGGATATGTGAAGTTGCGCCGAAGAAGAAGCTCTCCCATGGTGGTTTATGGGGGAGCAATCTACAAGACTTCGTCTAGAAAGCACAAGCAAGAAAGGCGTTCCATCTTGTTGCGGTCAAGATCGTCATCATCGAGCTCAAGTGGAATGCGCAAGTTTAAGGTTTGCTCTTGATAGGGTTTCTTTCTCACCGGTCTCATAGTGTAGTTGGAGACCGGTTTATAGTTTAGTTGCCGTACTATCAAGAGGGCTCTCGAGTGAGTAACTCGATCGTATCATTCGGAGAGAGCTCAAACCTTTGCATCCTTGCATCATCTTTCTTGGTTGTTATTTGGATCTTATCCATGTGATGTTTTAGAGCTTGTGCTTATTCTCATGACAAGCTCTAGTTCATCGAAACGGATTTTAGATCACTTGTTGCGTTTTCGAGTTTGGTTCATCATCATCTTTCTTGGTTGTTATTTGGATCTTATCCATATGGTGATGTAGAGCTTGTGGTTACTTCCATAGCAAGCTCTAGTTCATCGAAAACGGATTCCGCATGAATCACTTGTTGCGTTTTCGATATTGGAGTTTTTCTCGGTTTCTCGTATTGAGAGGTTTCACTCTAAAATACATAGAAAAACCTACCCCACTTGTTCTTAAGCTTTTCACTCTTTGTTGGGTAGCTCTTGTCATACCCTTTACAACAAAATTGGTTTCACCTAAATCCGAGTTTCCTAACTCAACTTGTTGCATTTTCGAGGTTGGAGGTTTTACCGGTATGTCTTTTTTAGACAGGTCAAACCTTTCGTCTTTTATTTCTATCCTACCTTACTGGACTATGATGGTTCCCTGCATGATCTTGTAGAGCTTGTTACTAGCTTCGAAACGAGCCCAAGATCATCAAAATCGGAGTCCGGATGCAAAAGTTCTTAAAGTTTTCGTATCGGGTGTTTGGGCAAAAAAAAACTGGGGGGCCGGAACTGCCGCCGGGAGCACCCCGGCACTGCCGGTGGCGCAAGGCCTGCACTGCCGGCCACCCCGGCACTGCCGGTGGAAAATGGCCAGCACTGCCGGCCACCCCGGCACTGCCGGTGGCACAAGGCCGGCACTGCCGGCCTGTTTTTGCCCCAACGGGCAGAAATCTGAGGCCCCTATTTAAGGCCTTCTTCCTCCTCTTTCTCCCCACTTCTTCTTCCTCCTTTGGCTCTCCACCATTGCTGACCTTGAGAGCTTTCCACATCCCTCTACTCCTCCAATGATTCTTGAATCCATTTGAGGGAAAAGGAAGAGGAGATCTAGATCTACATTTCTACCAATCAAATCCATCTCTTTGTGAGTGGAACTCTCTAGATCTTGATCTTGGTGTTCTTTGTGAATTCCTTTGTTCTTCCTCTCTTATTCCCCCAATAGCTTTTGTAGCTTTGTTGGAATTTGAGAGAGAAGGACTTGAGCATCTTTGTGGTGTTCTTGCCATTGCATTTGGTGCATCGGTTTGAGTTCTCCACGGTGATTCATGGTGGTGAAAGCAAGTAGGTTGTTACTCTTGGGTTCTTGGAACCCTAGACGGATTCTAGGCCTTTGTGGCGATTTGTTGGGAGCCTCCAATTAAGTTGTGGATGTGTGCCCCAATCTTTGTGTAAGGCCCGGTTTCCGCCTCGAAGGAAATCCCTTAGTGGAACCGTGACCTAGGCCTTTGTGGCGAGGGTCACCGGAGATTTAGGTGAGGCGCCTTCGTGGCGTTCGGTGTGTGGTGTGAGTACCGCATCTTGGGGTGAGGCCTTTGTGGCGTTGGTGTGCATCGAGCAACCACACCTCAAGGTGAGCCTCTTGTGGCGTTCGGGAGCACTAAGCAACCGCACCTCTCCACCGGAGATTAGCACTCAAGAGTGTGAACTCCGGGATAAATCATCGTCTCCCGCGTGCCTCGGTTATCTCTATACCCGAGCTCTTTACTTATGCACTTTACCTTGTGATAGCCATCGTGCTTGAAGTTATATATATCTTGCTATCACATACTTGCTTGCATTGCTTAGAATAAGTTGTTGGTGCACATAGGTGAACAATAGTATATAGGCTTTGGGCTTGACAAAGTAAACGCTAGTTTTATTCCGCATTTGTTAAGCCCATCTCGTAAAAGTTTTAAATCGCCTATTCACCCCCCTCTAGGCGACATCCGTGTCCTTTCAATTGGTATCAGAGCAAGGTCTCTCATTCTTAGGCTTCACCGCCTTGAGAGTAAAGATGTCGGCTAGAGGATTAGTGCACGATAACACTCTTATATTAGATGGCACAAATTATGATGTTTGGAAAATTTGCATGCTTAGTCATTTTCGGGACATTGACCCTCATATGGAGAAAATTGTAGATATAGGTTTTTCTCCTCCTATGGATTCACAAAATCTATCTTTAGAGGATGAGAAAAATTTATATCTCAATTCTCAAGCTTCTTATGTTCTTATGAATGCTTTGCGAGATGTAGGTCTTTTTCCATACTTGCCTTTTTGGAGCGCTCATGAGTTATGGACAAAAATTCAAGATAAATATGATGTGTCCAATATTATGAAGGATGATTGCATTACTTCCACTTCCGGCCGTGATGAGTTCTCATCTTCATCCACTTCACCAAAGTGTGTCAAGACACAAGGTAATGATATGGTGAGTGGTGATGAAAATTGCAATGTTGATATTGAGCTTTCTATTGATGATTCTTCATCTCTATCTCATTACAATGCTTCATCTATGGACTTAAACACATCTAGCACTAGAAATGGTTTACATGCTTGTGTTGATAGTCCTTGCATATCATGTGTAAGTTGCTTGAATAAATCTAATGATGATATGCTTGCTTTGTCTTGTGGCCATGATAAAAATGATTCTATTTCCTCTAGTTGTTGTGTGTCTAACAATGTAGAGGAAACCAAAGATTCTATTGTCAAGACAAGATCTTGAAAGGAGCCTCAAGTAACTCCTCATCTTTATCTCACGGTCCTCATATATGCCTTATGGCCAAGGGTTCCACGGTACCTCCTACCATGGAACCTAATATGTCTCGTGGTGATAAGGATGAGGATGAATATGAAGAAGAGGATTGGGTTGTCTCTCTACGCGATAAGGGTAAGAGCGTATTCAAGGTTATTTGCAAAGATAAAATTGCTAGCACTCACTTCTTTGAAATCTTGACTACCGCTATTGAGAGCCAAAAACTTATTTGGATGCATGAGAACACCATTGATAAAAAGGGTGCTCTTGAACGAGAGTATGCCAATGATGTAGCATCCCTAAAGAATGATCTTGAAGAAGAACAAGAGACCGTAGCCTCTCTTGAAGAGCAACTTGAAACCCTTGAAGTGTCTCAAAATGAAATAGTTTCTAAACTCACTAAGGAAAGAGACCATGCTAAAGCTCAAGTAAAAATGCTTAAAAAGGAAAATTCCAAAGTTGGTGTTGGTCATGATAAACTTGTTAAGGATCTAGATGATCTAGACAAGGCCCACAAGGTCTTGGAGAGCGAACACTCTATCCTCACCAAGTCCCATGAGCAACTTCAAGCTTCCTATTTAAAAGAGCATTCCAACTTGCCTTCTCCCATTGCTATTAATAATGATGCTTGTGCTACTAACTCTACTTCTTGTGAAGCATCTATCTTGAAGGAGAATGTTGAGCTAAGGGCTCAACTTGAATTGCTAACTAGCAATTATGGGAAATTGGAAGAAAATCATGGAAAGCTTTCTAGCTCCTATGAGGATCTTCTAGCTTCTCATGATAGGCTAAAGTTAGCTCATGAGGCTATCATATCAAAGGCAACACCTTGTGAGCCTCATGTGAATACTAGCACTACTACTCAAAATGCTATATTGCCATGTGCTAGTCCTAGTAATTCATCCACTCATAGTATTGCTAAATCTTGTGATGAATTATCTTCCTTGCCTTGTTGTTCTAACAATGAGGTTCTACTTCCTCTAGTACTTGTGTTGTTACTAACCATGTAGAGGAAATCAAAGAGCTCAAGGCCCAAGTCTCTTCTTTGAAGAACGACTTGGTAAAGAGTCATGAAGGGAAATGCAAACTTGACAAGATGTTGAGTGTGCAACAATCCCCCAATGACAAGAGTGGACTTGGATTCAACTCCAACAACAAGAACAAGTCCAAGAACAACAATATTAAGAAGGGCCAATTACAAGTCAAAGACCCGGCCAAGATTGTTTGCTTCAAGTGCAAAATTGAAGGGCATCATGTTAGATCTTGCCCTTTGAAGAAGAAGCAAAAAGGGAAGCGGCCTCAAGCTCAAACTCATATTCAACCTCAAGTTGAAGAAATGCCACTTCCCAAGAAGAATCAAGCCAATGCTCCCATTGTGGAGAAATCTAGTGAGAAGAAGGAGAAGAAAAGAACTTGCTACATATGCCGTGAGAAGGGTCACATCTCCTCCTTTTGCACTATTGGTACCTCATCCAACTCTATCACCATTGATGATGTTTATTCTCTTCGTAAGGATGAGGGTGGCAATGTGTTTGCCAAATTTGTTGGTGCTCAAAGTGGTGTCAAGAAAAGAACCATTTGGGTTGCCAAGCCTATTGTGACTAACCTCTTAGGACCCAACTTAGTTGGGGACCAACAATCCAAAACTTGATCAATAGGTGCTTGTTGGAGGGCATTGGAGACTTGGCTACATCATGAAGAATTA
Organism: Lolium multiflorum; assembly: GCA_030979885.1. Classification (NCBI taxonomy): domain Eukaryota; kingdom Viridiplantae; phylum Streptophyta; class Magnoliopsida; order Poales; family Poaceae; genus Lolium; species Lolium multiflorum. The sequence goes on along the minus strand of CM061750.1, from coordinate 60,055,531 downwards.
AGGGATCTTCATCATTTATATTATCTCAAGCCAAGTCTTGGTTATCTTGCTTCTATCATATATTCAATGTTCCTCCTTGCGGTAACATGTGCTCAACTCATTTATATTGAAAGTTACTCGCCCCTTTGCATGTGTTAGTTTTGTTCCTAACATGTGTTTCTATATGTTGTGCTTCCTACTTGCTTTTTCTTGAGAAATCAAGTCTATGCATGTTGGGTTGCACACCATGTATTTGTGTTTGTGTTGGAGCCTCTTTGCATCTTGTTGTATCTTATATGGCTCTTATGAGAGATTAATGGACTATAACATTTTGGGGGAGTGATATTCCTTTAGGAATTTCACAATCCTAACAATGTGTGTACATGAGGAATATCACATAGAATTGATATTGCAAGATTATCTAGTCTCTATGTGGTATGTCATCTTCATGAGAAATTCAAATTCTAATGTTCATTAATATCTCTAGTTGGATCTTATTTGCCTCTTGTGAAAATAAATTCCTTATCACATTATGGGGGAGTAATAAGCTTTGTGCATATTACAAGCCTAGAAAATGTGAACATTTGAGGTTGTGTCACATAGAATTGATACCGTAAATTATCTCTCTCCTATGTGGCATGTTTGCTCAAACAAGCTCCAATTTGCTTAAATGGCTTCATTGCTAATATCTTTGTGGATCTTATTTGTGAAAGTTTTTCTTGGCATGGTTTTTCCCAACGTGTCCCTCAATACATTTTTGGAAAATCATGTGCTTCAAGTCATACTATTAATTGCTTTGCATGTTGGTATGAATAATATTAATTGCTTTGCATGTTGGTATGAATACTATTAATTGCCTTGCATGTTGGTATGACTAAATGAAGCTATCAAGAAACTATCTTTGCATGATGGTTAACTCTTATCTTTTACCATATGCTTTGTTCGTTGTAAATATGATCTTATGTATACTTACAAACTACCACCGGGAAATATTTCCTAATACCTCTTGTCCTAGGACAATTGGTAATCAATTATGAGGTAGATATTTATTGATCATATCTACATTGGCTCTTGTATTTATATTGCCTTATTTATTGCCATGAATTTGTTGTGCTTTGACTCCCATGTGTCTTCCTTGCATCTTATGGATCTAAGTTGTCTATTCAAACTTTCTTAGCATTGTTAGAAGATATAGGTAGCGTGATGATCCTAGTTTTGTGCATTTTGTATTCATATAAAAAATCCTAGATAATGCACCAAACTTGGGGGAGCTCTTCTATATTATTAGAATGCTTAACATCTCTTGATCTTTATCAAAAATTTGGTTTTGGGAGACATAAAATTTTCTTTTTGGTACTTTGTGCCATCATAAAAAGTGTCGAGGGTTTGGTTTATTTGTTGGAACCTTGCTCTCTTGGGAGTTGGTTATCTCATTCCTTTGTGATTAGGTTTAATTAGCTTCTTATAATGAGATAAGTCTTTGGTCAATCTTGTGTTGATTTGATTCTTTGATATAATTTGGACAACCATTGTCTCTTGGTTTATTTGGTGTTTTGTCCAAATTGTATCTTCCTTTGGTTCTTGAAAGTATTGTGCATGCATATTTAATATATGTATATCTTATGTCATGTGTCACTTTCTTTGATCCAATATATAGGGTAAACTCCATCAAATCCTAATTTGGCTAAGATGTGCATGAAATTCAATTTCATATCTATATGCACATAGAATTGTGGAGTTTGTCCTATATGTTGTAGTGTGTCTAACTACTTCGGACCCAATTAGTTTGGGGACCTTTTTGTACTTACCTTTGTGTTAGGTACAATGGATATGCATTGGATGCTTGTCTCACTCTTGGGAATAAGTGGTGACTCAATGGTAACTTGAGGCAAGCTAGGATGGTCAACGAACACATATCTACTACATCCACACCAATGCTATCTTGGTAACAAGTATCTTCTCATGCATACTTTTCTTGTATCCAACCTTATGGTTGCATCTTGGCATGAATTTCTTGATTTGCAAATATTGTGCTTTTTGGCAAAAGTCTTAATGAATCCTCTTTATTGTGAATGTGAGTAATTTGAGATGAGTGCATTTGTTGGGAAGTATACTAAATCATGCTCATGATTCATCCATCCCAACTATGCCTATCTAGCAATTTTATTGCATATCAATTCCTCAAGGCTCACACATGTGCAATATCGATGAAAGTGCAAATTGAGTTATTTGTTGTGGTATCCTTTCTTGTGATACTTGTTGCTCCTCTCAAAGTATCTCAACTATCTTCTTTCCCTTGTTGATATTTGTGATATCTTTGATGTGTTTGTGGTTGAAGTTCATGAATGTACAATAAGATAAAATTGAGCCTTTGGCCATGCTATTAAGCAAAAATTCTTATTGGTATATTGCATGACTTCGTCTTGGATATCATGCTATATTTCTTGCGTATCTATTTTGTGGGTGCATGTTTCTTTGTGGATAAATATCTTTGTGATATTGCCCACTTAGTGAAACTTATACACATAAGAGATGATACATCTCATTTTGATATTTTATTTATTTATTGCGTGTTGATTGGTCATGCTAAGCAATATAATTCATTGAAGACTATGATGATGATTTTTGCTCATCCTTGTAATAGTCTTATAATATGCTTTATCATGCCTTTCACATATCCTCTTGGTTGAGCCTTTTATTATCGTGCCTCTTACTTGTTGCTCAACTAAATGTTTGTTGCAAGTGTTAAGCTTATTTTTCTATCTATGATCTATTACAAATGTTTGTGTTTCAAATGAGGGAGTGAGGATTCCATGTTATGCATATTGTATTCAAATACAACATTTTAATTTATGCATGTACCTTGGGAGCTTCCTCATTTGATTTAGAGCACTATCTTGTGGTGATCATTAGAGTTTGATTCACTTGGTATCTTTTGTTTTTGAATGATATTATGGGAGTGATGATTCCATGTTTGTGCACTTTATACTCCAATGCAAATTGTCTAGTTTTGTGCACAAACCTTGGGGAGCTTCCTCATATTATTTAGAGCAATCTTCTTGATCTTATCATAATATCTATCTTTCTTTTGGTATCCTCTTTGTGGTTCATTTGGTTGCTTGCTTCATTTGTTGAAGCTTCTTGACTTTGTTATCTTTTTGCAATCTTTGATCCTATCTATAGTGTGATTCCTTCCGAATATTCGTCATTGGATATGTGCATTTGATTCCACTCAAATTATGAGAAATGCACACGCTATGGAGGAACTCTCACTATATTGGCCTTCTAAATTTTTCACCCATTTCGGCAATTGGTGCCAATGGGGGAGAAGTTTGGAGGGTTTAAGGGAATTTGGTTATGTCTTTGCTTTGTGCTTAAGCATGTGCCTTTATTGCATTGCATCTTGTTGCTTTGCATAGTTGAATATTTAGAGGAAACTCCACTAGGCTTTGAATGCCAATATATGCAATGAAAGTCAAGATCATTCACACATGCATATATTATGGGGGAGTTTGCTCTATATATTCAACTTATTTGTTACTTAAATTCCTTATATAAACCCTCTCAAAGAGATTGTCATCAATTACCAAAATGGGGGAGATTGAAAGTGCATGGAGCCCCCATGTGTGGTTTTGGTAATTAATGACAATCCCTATGGACTAATGTTTGCATTGAGTTATATTTGTAGGAGTTGTCCATAGGCAATTCTTGAACCATATGTTGGCTTCAAGGTTGCAATAAGAAGAAATTGATGAAGTATATCAAGTGTCAAGTATGTCTTGAAGATGAAGATGAAGTGTGCCCTCAAGTTACTTCAAGACATCAACATGATGAAGAATGAAGAATTGAAGTGCAAGTTCAAGATGAGCCAACTCGAAGAGATCATAAGCTTGAAGCTTGCCATGGAGAAATGAAGTGCTAGTTCAAGATGAGCCATCTCGAAGAGATCCTTTGATTGACTCTTGTCATCCATATGGTGATCATGGATATGTGAAGTTGCGTCGAAGAAGAAGCTCTCCCATGGTGGTTTATGGGGGAGCAATCTACAAGACTTCGTCTAGAAAGCACAAGCAAGAAAGGCGTTCCATCTTGTTGCGGTCAAGATCGTCATCATCGAGCTCAAGTGGAATGCGTAAGTTTAAGGTTTGCTCTTGATAGGGTTTCTTTCTCACCGGTCTCATAGTGTAGTTGGAGACCGGTTTATAGTTTAGTTGCCGTACTATCAAGAGGGCTCTCGAGTGAGTAACTCGATCATATCATTCGGAGAGAGCTCAAACTTTTGCATCCTTGCATCATCTTTCTTGGTTGTTATTTGGATCTTATCCATGTGATGTTTTAGAGCTTGTGCTTATTCTCATGACAAGCTCTAGTTCATCGAAAACGGTTTAGATCACTTGTTGCGTTTTCGAGTTTGGTTCATCATCATCTTTCTTGGTTGTTATTTGGATCTTATCCATATGGTGATGTAGAGCTTGTGGTTACTTCCATAGCAAGCTCTAGTTTATCGAAAACGGATTCCGCATGAATCACTTGTTGCGTTTTCGATATTGGAGTTTTTCTCGGTTTCTCGTATTGAGAGGTTTCACTCTAAAATACATAGAAAAACCTACCCCACTTGTTCTTAAGCTTTTCACTCTTTGTTGGGTAGCTCTTGTCATACCCTTTACAACAAAATTGGTTTCACCTAAATCCGAGTTTCCTAACTCAACTTGTTGCATTTTCGAGGTTGGAGGTTTTACCGGTATGTCTTTTTTAGACAGGTCAAACCTTTCGTCTTTTATTTCTATCCTACCTTACTGGACTATGATGGTTCCCTGCATGATCTTGTAGAGCTTGTTACTAGCTTCGAAACGAGCCCAAGATCATCAAAGTCCGGATGCAAAAGTTCTTAAAGTTTTCGTATCGGGTGTTTGGGCAAAAAAAGGGGGCGGAACTGCCCGGAAATCCGCCAGACCCAGGCTGGGCTGGCTGCCACCACCCTGCCGTGGAAAATGGCCAGCTCGGCCACCCCGGCATGCCGGTGGACAAGGCCGGCACTGTCGCGATTTTTGCCCCAACGGGCAGGAGGCCCCTATTTAAGGCCTTCTTCCTCCTCTTTCTCCCCACTTCTTCTTCCTCCTTTGGCTCTCCACCATTGCTGACCTTGAGAGCTTTCCACATCCCTCTACTCCTCCAATGATTCTTGAATCCATTTGAGGGAAAAGGAAGAGGAGATCTAGATCTACATTTCTACCAATCAAATCCATCTCTTTGTGAGTGGAACTCTCTAGATCTTGATCTTGGTGTTCTTTGTGAATTCCTTTGTTCTTCCTCTCTTATTCCCCCAATAGCTTTTGTAGCTTTGTTGGAATTTGAGAGAGAAGGACTTGAGCATCTTTGTGGTGTTCTTGCCATTGCATTTGGTGCATCGGTTTGAGTTCTCCACGATGATTCGTGGTGGTGAAAGCAAGTAGGTTGTTACTCTTGGGTTCTTGGAACCCTAGACGGATTCTAGGCCTTTGTGGCGATTTGTTGGGAGCCTCCAATTAAGTTGTGGATGTGTGCCCCAATCTTTGTGTAAGGCCCGGTTTCCGCCTCGAAGGAAATCCCTTAGTGGAACCGTGACCTAGGCCTTTGTGGCGAGGGTCACCGGAGATTTAGGTGAGGCGCCTTCGTGGCGTTCGGTGTGTGGTGTGAGCGCATCTTGGGGTGAGGCCTTTGTGGCGTTGGTGTGCATCGAGCAACCACACCTCAAGGTGAGCCTCTTGTGGCGTTCGGGAGCACTAAGCAACCGCACCTCTCCACCGGAGATTAGCACTCGCAAGAGTGTGAACTCCGGGATAAATCATCGTCTCCGCGTGCCTCGGTTATCTCTATACCCGAGCTCTTTACTTATGCACTTTACCTTGTGATAGCCATCGTGCTTGAAGTTATATATATCTTGCTATCACATACTTGCTTGCATTGCTTAGAATAAGTTGTTGGTGCACATAGGTGAACAATAGTATATAGGCTTTGGGCTTGACAAAGTAAACGCTAGTTTTATTCCGCATTTGTTAAGCCCATCTCGTAAAAGTTTTAAATCGCCTATTCACCCCCCCTCTAGGCGACATCCGTGTCCTTTCACTGTCGCCGAAGTAGGAGAACAGGAGGATGAAGCCGGCTTGGAGGCCGTGGTGCCGCGCGAACTTCTCCGATGTTGAGGTACATCTTGCCGCGCGCGTCGTAGATCACGTCGACGATCCACCGGTAGTAGCCGCACGCAGCCTCCCGCAGATGCATCGTGCGCGGCGATCGTCGCCGCGACGTAGTCGGCGAAGGAGTCGGCAGCCTCCGGATGCCGTGCGGGTCGCCTTGAGGACGAGGACGAACTCGAATGGGGCCGACTCCACGTCCATCTCCGACGATGATGAAGCCGGCGGCGTGGAAGGCGACGGCGAGTGTTCAGCTCTGCCGCGGCCGCGACCACGACCACGACCACGACCACGGCCGCGAGGTCGGCCTCCGCCTCTACCGGACATAGCGTCGAGTCTTGTTGAGATGGTGGCGGCTAGGGTTTGAGAGAGAGGCGCTAGGGTTTGTGTGTGAGAGGGACGATGAGATGCGGCCCTTTTATAGGCCGGAGGGAGGCGGGGAGCGGTGGCGCACATTAACGCCGGCACGCAGAGCTAGGCGCGACGGACGCGTCGCTGACCTGTCGTTCCGTCGTGCGGAAGCACTGTCGCCGTCGGCTGACCGCACCAACTTTCGTCGCGAGGTAGGCGACGGTTGGTTAAAAATTTATTGTGCGGCGACGAGTCGGCCCCGCCACTCCGCCTCGCTTTTCGTTGTGTCCGCGTCCCGGCGTCCCGTGGGACGGGACGCTCGGGGCGCCGGACACCGAATGGGCGCGCCGGACAAAAAAGGGCTTTAGGGGAAAAAGGGCTTTAGGGGACGCGGAACAGCATTCGTCCGCCCAAATCTTCGTGACGCTTTGGACGCGTGGAGATGCTCTTATTTCGTAGAGGAGCACGGTGTGATTATCTCATTCCAGTTCAGTTCCCACTGGACAAAGTAGTCCGTCCAGTCGCTCTCACTATGTCACTGAAAAGTCACTCTTTTCCGGACCGAACTAGAAACAGAGAGTCTCTCTTGGCGAGCCCCGGTGTTCGGCGACCTGCGCCACCAGCCGGCCACCGCCACGGCGAGGGCCTCGTTGCACGGATCCGCGATCCAGGGAGTTGGCGATGCAACTAGGAGGAGGGGAAGAAGCCTGCAAGGATCCGGGCAACCCGCAGGCGACCGGCCACCAAGTCCGCGGCAGGGCCGCTCCATCTCCATCCCATTCGTCGCCGCCGTTCCCCTCCACCGAGCCATCGTCGTCCGAGGTTCCCTCCACTGCTCTTGCTTTCCGATCTTCGATCTAGTAATTACAGTGTGAATCAGGACAAACCTGAACTGAACCATCTCACCCATCTGTAGGAACATGAGGACGAGCAGCAGCAGCAGGCCACGGCGAGCCTGCCGGAGGACGCCCTGGTCGAGATCCTGTCCCGGGTGCCCTACAGGTCGCTCCGCCGCTTCAGTTGCGTGTCCAAGCGGTGGCTTGCCCTCTGCTCCGATCCCAAGATCCGCAGGAGGTGCCCGCAGACCCTCTCCGGCTTCTTCTACTCCGGCCTCCGTGACATCAAGTTCCACAATTTGCTCGCGGGAGGTGCTCCCCCTATGCTCGATCCCTCCATGCCCTTTCCTGCGCGAGAGCTACATGCTCGTCATACTCGTACAATGCTGCAACAGCCTTCTCCTCTGCCAGTGCATGAAATGGACTCCAGGGGGAGGATGCACCATTGATTACGTCGTCTGCAACCCCGCCACAGAGAAGTGGGATGTGATACCTCCTATAGCATTGCCGGGCCGAGAGGAACGCCCACTTGGTTATGTGGCGATGACCATTGTCTATTTAGGTTTGACGCGGCCGTTCCGTCCCGCTTTGTGCTGTTTGTGCCCCAGAGCAGCCATTGCGACGAAACTACAGAGGTAGCCATCTACTCGTCGCAAACTGGACGATGGACTTCCGTGCAGAACGGGTGGGGTGACCAAACTATTCTGCTTCGGAGTCGGGAATGCGTCTTCGTGAATGGGACTATGCATATCACTACCCTTTATTCCTCAGTAGCCACAGTCGACGCCGAGGGGAAAGTTTGGAGGAATATTAAACTGCCATATGTAAGAAGCATTCATCCTTTAGCTGCTCCCGATTCCACTGGTCACTCTCAGGGACGCTTCTATGCGTGGCAGATAGATAATGATGGTGACTGTCAACTCTATGTTTGGGTTCTTGAGGATTACGACAGGGGGAAGTGGACCTTGAAGCACACTGTGGACGTTTTGGAACTGTTTGGAAGGCATCACCGCGAAGATGCGGAGTCCTATAACATGTTTGCAATTCACCCTGAACGTAATTTGATTTTCCTTGCTGATGGGAAGGAGATGGCGGTGTCATATGATATGGATGACCGCAAAGTGAATGTTATCTGCACTTTTGGAGATATCTGCACTTTTGGAGAATTCGCGAGATTTGGTGGTCTACCTTATACTCCTTGTTTTGCGGAATGACCATCAGATGGTCACTAAGAGTCTGCAGCTTCACAATCTAGCACGGCAACAGGAATCGGTGGCCGCTATATATGGACCTATTCTTCTAATTTTGGCAATGGCTTGGAAATGTCGAAACTCTTTTGTCTGCAGTTTGCAATTCCTGTATGTTGTTGTCCAGGTGCATGCCTGTTTGGGCTTTGAACAATGTTGGTTAGTCAAGACTTTCTAAGGGTAATGCTTAGTTGTGTCAGTGAACCTAGTCATTTAACCTGCTTTCTGTCATGTAGTACTACATATTGTGCCCGCTTGTTAGCTCTTGATGTTGCCCTGTTCTTACTTCATTTTCAACATTTCAAATGCTTATATGTGGATTTCCTCTTGTATATTGCAGCAAATAAAGAGAGGATAAAGAAGTATCGTTGTCTTTTTTTAAACCTGCATGGCCTTCCATTTGTGGTTTCAAATATTATGCAGCTTGACAAACCTACAAAGCATATTTATTTCATCTGCTTTCTTGGTTAGGGCCTTAAGGTAAGAGAATAACCTAACAAAATTGTGCATCGTACATCACTATATCACTTATTCTACCCCAGTTTGTTTTTAGCTCTTGTTCTACTTGAGATGTCCTACTTATTAAATTCTGTCCAGACTGATAAATTTCTAGCTTGCTGTCTTAGGCTTTTGTTGACCATAATGTTATAGAATTTTCTTGTCCATTACCGAGAATTTCAAATGGTGTACTGAGTCCATCTACTATATGGGAATCAAACTATTTCTAATTATTAAATTTTGTCAAATGGTTGTCCTGTTCCGATTCAAGTGTGGCAGTGCAAGGTCCGAGCTCTCAAACCATATCGTTTCTGGCTACTAAATCAGGTATGCATTTCACTCTAGCGTGGCCAAATATTTTCTGGACTCATAAGGTTAAATGAAAAAAACTGAAATGAATGCTAAGTCTGATGTGGGCATGCATGGCATCTAAATCATGCAGGTACTTACGGCAACTTCCTGGTTAACTTACTGCTATTCATGCATTATTTGATCCTTAGTCTTGCTCTTTTCTAGAACGTGAGCAAGGCAATATTTTTCGCATTAGGATGGATTACATTACTACATTTAGCTCTGCATCCAGTCGAATCCTAGAAGTTCTAAGCTCCACATTCAGTCTCAAATTCCATTTGAGTCGACCATTTTGCCTGCTAAATTGTGTGACCCCTGTTGCTAAAAAAACCCCACCAGGTCCACTTACTCATCAATGACTGAAAAGGAGAACCATTTGATAAAATTTTAATAATTCAGTTTGCATATTTACGAACTCAGTACACCATCTGAAATTCTCAGAGAAGAAAGTTCTATAGGATGACATTATGGTCAACAAAATCGTAAGATGCTCACAAATAAGAAACATAACTCCAAGTGTACAAGATGGCCTGCCTGTTGACTCAACGGCCTCTCCAGTGCCATCGCCGACACTGACCCGCATGGCGGCATGGACGAATCCTGCAACATGTCGACTGGCATTGACTGGGACCAAGTCGACTGAAATGCCCATTAAGGAGTTTGAAAGCAAACAGTTTCAGAATGCTGAAAGTAAATTCAGAGAACCAGGTCTCCGCAAATATTATGGTGCTAAATAGTTTTATGGTAAAAAGTGTAAGCAATATCACACTATGAATTTGATGAGAGCTACTTACTAGGAACAACCAACTTCAGAATCCACTGCAAAACAAGAACAACCTAAGTGTTCTCATCCACCAGAGCTATAAGATTTTATTTTGAACTTTGTCTTAAAGCCCTATCAATATGTTGAATGGTGGTTTTGTATTTGAAGGTTCTAAACAATATGAGTGGAAAGAAATCACGAGCTTACAAATTGACCTCAATAATAGCCCACAGAGGGTGTTCCTTACAAATTATCCGTGTAACTGTTCAAAGCCACAAAACGGAATGCATCCTAACACAAATAAATAGGAAAAACATACTGAAATTGACATAGGAAATACCAAGGACATATCCAAGCCGGTGCCACAAAACAAGAAGATTAAACACATCTCCGATAACTGATATTTACGAAGTAGTTCCACCGCTAAGCACATGAAGCTACAGTGACTTTCAGCGACCATCCAAAGACTTTGCAAAACATGGAGTATAAGGTAGAACATCCTTGAACTCTTGTGAAATGCAGATAACATTCACTTCCTGATTATCCATATCATACAACACTGCCTTCGCCCCCTTGTCAGCAAGGAAAATGCAATTACAATCAGGATGTATTGCAAATGCGCTGTAGGGCCTATCATCTTTGCCTCTCTGCCTCCCGAACAGTTCCGAAACGGTAGCAGTATGCTTCAGGGTCCACTTTTCGTTGACATAGTCCTCAAGAACCCAAACACGGAGTTGGGAATAATTATAATTATCTATTCTCCATGCATGCAACCGTCCCTGAGACTGCCCAATGGAAAGCTTACAGTTGCCATTTTGTTCTGGCATGCCAACATTCCCCCAAACCTCCCCTTTGGTGTCGATGGTGAATACCGAACCCCAATCGGTAGCCAAATGCATAGTGTCATCTAGGAAGACACATTCTGTAATACCAAGCCCCATTACTTCAATCTGCACGGTGGTCCATCTTCTGGTTTTCGAAGTGTAAATTGCCATTTTTGAGAAGGAGTCGTCAGCGCCATGTAGGAGCATAAACACCGTGAAGCCGGACAGAAGAGCCGCGTCGAATCCAAGGAACATCCGTGTCGAGTCTAAATAAACGAATGGGTCACCACTCTCCTCCAATGGTATAATAGGCAGCACAGCCCATTGCCCAGTCATAGGATTGCACACCACGTGATCGAATTTGTGATCGTCGTACTCCCAGCATTCGCAGAGGAGAAGTCCGCCGCTGCACTGCTTGACCTCAAACCCATCGTAGATCTTGCGGAAGAAAGGGAGAGAAGGGTCGACCATAGGGGGCCCTCTGCCGGACAGATTAAGGAAGCTGGAGCGTCCACTATCGTTGAAGAAGAAGCCGGACAAGGTCTGCGGGTACCTCTTGCGGATGTCTGGGTCGGAACAGAGGGCCAGCCATGGCTTGGACACACACTTGAATCGGCAGAGCGACCTGTAAGGCACCCGCGACAGGATTTCGATGAGGGGCCCCTCGGGGAGGCTCCCCAGGGGGTTTTGTTCCTGTTCGTGCGTCGTCTACAAATGGTACATACAGTTTCGATAGGTTCAAGGTCCCATATGATGAATTCAAGATTGGACCAAGGTTGAGGAGGGAACATATCTCGAAGGCTACCTCAGTGGAGGGAATTGGCGGAGCGTCCATCAGCGAGTGGTCCTTGTTCATCTAAAAGATGGTGGGTTCAGGTCCCCCTTTGCTCGGATCGATGATTCTCAAAGGAAAAAGAGAGACTCAAAACGATACCTCTGTGGCGGGGAACGAATGGGGTAGAGCGTCATCGTCGCAGCCTGGGTTGGCAGCCGTCGGTGGGTTCCTGCGTCGTGCAGCCTGTCGCCTCCTCCTGGCGCGCGGCATCACCTCTAAGCATTCGACTAGGTCGCGGAGACTCCATGGTTTTGAAGGGCCAGGTTGCTGTATGACTTCGTTGCCCCCACGATGGAGAAGTTGAATGGGTGCCTCTATAAAATAATAGTATACACCGTGCTGTTTCTTTCTCTTCTCTACTACTGTACTATTAAAGGAGTCAAGTTTTTCTTTCCTGCAACCACCAGATTATCCCTCTTAGTAAGATCTAATGGTCTAGATTGATCTAATTGGATGCTATGAGTGTACGTACTTAGCAATTAATTACCTTGGGTGGACCAGTGCGGCGAACCAAGGAACCAAGGAGGAGACCTGGTCGTCTGCTAATTATCTTTTAAATTTTTGATTACTGAAGTACTAACCCATTATTTTGGCTTCCCTGGCTATGTTGGGACCGTTGATTGTTTAGTGATTTTCAGTTTCTCGCAGTTGGTTTTTGTTGGTGTTTTTAAAAGAAAAAACCTCTTGGATATATCTCGACTATTTATGCAAGTGCAGAAAGATTTCAGGTTGTGCCCTCTCTTCTATTTGAATGATCAGGGTGTATGTATCCTCCTGGAATGCAAGATAACTCTTGCTTTTATTTCAGTGTTTTTTAATGTAGCGGCAGACTTTTTCCCAGACATTGCCAAGGGTATGATGCAGGAAGGGTAGATAACTGTAATGATAAAGCAAGCCTGTTGTGATGTATGATTTCTCATAATCTTAGTTTGTAATTCTAAACCTGCATGTTGTTTCCCGTTTTGTATATATATGTCTTCTGGTAGATAACTGTGATGATTCTTGGGCACATTTTGTACCTTCATGGTGCAAATAAATGTAAAATTCAGACTTCTGCATAAGTTTCTTTCTTCTTAGAAGATAGCTGACGTTATATTTACATTATGTGTGGTTTGGGCTGCATCGGTTGGAGAAGCTAGATTTTTAACCACATAGGCCATATCTGTACTTAATTTGGGACCACATTGATCCAACAAGCTTCTCCAATAGGTCTTATAAGGGTTATTGTTGTTTCTTTAGTGACGAGCTCACTGTCATGGATGTGAGATGTATTCAGTTTGTTTTGTCATATTTTGTTGTTAGTACTAGAGCTTACTCAACTAAGAAAATTTTGCACCACTTATCAAAGGGTGGGATTGAAACCTAGTTTAAATTTGAATCCTTGGCTTTGATATTACTCATTCATAATTTTTCTGGTTCATATGTTGAATTGTTGATGCACGCAAAATCTTGTCAATCCACGGTAATATTTATTAAGCCTGATCATCTATAGGTTTCACTGCCCACCACGCCATTCCCAGGAATTTTAACGGGTCTATTTAGTGCTAACGGTCATTAGTCCGTTTTAGGTCTTTTCCTGTCTCGGACTTGGTTGTCTAATTGTTCCTATCTGAATCCTGACACTTACTGTTCTGATGGAGCTCTTTCTCCATCTGTTCGATAAATAATCTGCTAGAAAATGCCAACCTTGTATAATTGTAACATCATCTACAGGAAAAATATACGGGTAGCTAAAAAGGACATATAATGATTAAAACTTCCTGTGATTGAAAATGATTTTGATACTCTCTAATTCTCCTAAATGAAATTTGCACCATTACAGAGCAAAAGTACATGCCAATGCTACAAACAAATGAAGCTTTGAAGTCAAAACTCACTCATCCCAAAGAGATTTGTGAAAAAGAGATCTTCAACTGAAGCGATAAAGGCCAAGCTGCACGAAATCTCAGAAAGGTTCGAGCATCTCAACTTAAGATCTTTGCTGCTATCTGGCAGTTCCTTTGTTTTGCTGCTTGGTCCTGATGCAATGATGCCATAAGATTGTATGTTGTAGCTTTTCTCCATAAAACTGTGAGGCAAAACTTTTAGTCTCGTTCGAATTTTTATTTCTGTTTGCAAATTCTCATACTACTTTGAACCTTCCTAATTTCATTTATATGAATGGAACCGGGACTCCTTTTGAGGAGCACTCTAGATGTAACAAAAAAAATAGATCATCAACACCCATGCATATACAGCAGGAAACATAAATAGGTAATAATGCGAGACAGCAACACAACTAGAAAGGGTCAAACTGGATTCAGTTGCCCAGGCTGCCGAAGTGAAATGTGATGAGCACACCCATGTCTACCTTGAGATTAGGTTTCAACATTAACTTATTCCCTCCTGCTTTGAAGAAACACAACCATTGGCTGCAGTGGCATACTGTTCAGCTACATAGACAGAAACCAACGAAATAAACACCATGCATATTTTACATGCAGCGACGCAGAGAGGTTACTCCACTTATGTTCAATTACTAAAAAGAAACCATTTCAGATAAAGTGAATGAGAGAGTACTAATCCCAATTGCAGAATAACAACACAAGATCGATATTTAACATCAAAGGATAAAAATTTGCATACTAGAAACAATTTTATTATGTATGTAAATTGAAACAAAATGAGGCTTAAACATAGATAATGTATTCTCTTAGATTTACCCATCGAACAAAGTGACCTCAATAAATTGCCCATTTGAGGGTTCATTACAAATTATCTATGGTTACCAACATTGTTCAAAGAAACAAACTGATAGAAAGAGCAAAATGAAGTTGACATAGGAGATATCTAAGACATAGCTAAGCCAGTGCCACAAAACAATAAAGTTAAGCCCATATCCATAACCAATTTTACGAAGTAGTTCCACGCAAAGCAAATAAAGCTGCAGTGACTTTCAGTGACCATCCGAATTAAGACCATTCTGCAAAACAAGGAGTATAAGGTAGAGCATCCTGGAACTCTTGAAAATTGCGCACGACCTTCACTTTCAGATTATCCATATCATACGACAATGTTGTCTCATCCTTGTCGGTAAGGAATATACAGTTAGATTCAGGATGAATTGCAAACGCTGTATAGGAGAAATCATCTTCGCCACATTCCCTCTTGAATAGCTCCGAAACACGAACATGACACTTCAGCCTCCACTTTTCACTATCATAATCCTTTAGAACCCAGACATAGAGGTGGCCATCACCATCACCATAATCATCATAATCATCATCACCAGCATCATCATCATCATTATATATCTGCCACACATGCAACCGTCCCTGAGACTGCCCAATAGAAACCTTACTTCTTCTGCTGCCTTCCATGTGGTTTGGCATATCGATCTCGCACCATTCCTCCCCCTTGGCATCAACGCTCACTATGGAACCATCCTTGGTAGCCAAATGCATAGTGCCATTCAGGAAGACACACTCTGAATTACCAACCAGCTGAGTAGTTGGGTTGCCCTCCACCGTGATCCAGCGGCGGGTTTTCGACGAGTAGATCGCCATTTCTGTGAACTCCTCATCATAGTAGGTCAGGGGCACAAACACCGTGAAGCAAGATGGAACCGCCGCGTCGAACCCTAGGAAGATCTCTATCGGTTCAAAACGCACAGGGTCACCATCCCATGTGTTCTGCCACAGTATAGGTGGCAACACGGTCCACTTCCCGATTATAGGATTGCACACGACAAAATCATGTTTGTCTTCCTCATGACGTGATTCCCAGCATTCGCAGAGGAGGACGCCGCCGCAGCATTGCTTGACCTCAAACCGGTCATAGCTCCCGCGCAAGAAAGGGAGAGAAGGGTCGACCATAGGGGGCCCTCTGCCGGACAAATTATGGAAGCTGACGCGTCCACCGTAGTTGTAGAAGAAGCCGGATAGGGTCTGCGGGCACCTCTTGCAGATGTCGGGGTCAGAGCAGAAGGCGAGCCACGGCTTGGACACACACTTGAAGCGGCAGAGAGACTTGTAGGGCACCTGCGACAGGATCTCCATGAGGACTTCGGCAGGGAGGCTCCCCTCGGGGTGATCTTGTTCCTTTTCTGCTTCGTCTACAAAAGTAGATATAAGTTCGTTTAGGTTCAAGTCCCATGTATTGAATTCAAGGTTGGAAAGATGCTACCTCGCTGCATAGGATTGGCGGTGCGTCTTCGACGTGGCCTCGGTTGCCGGTCTACGGCGAGTGGTCCTTCTTCATCTAAAGATGGCGGAGAAAGTTTGTCAGGTTCCCGTTACTTGGATCGACGATCAGAGAATAGAAGGCGAAAACGAAAGACTCGACAGTCGACACACTACCTCGGTGTCCGGGAACGGCGCCGGCAGCGAATGGCGCGGAGCGTCGTCGTCGTCGCGACCGGAGTGGGTGGCCCTGCTCCGTGCTGCCTTGCTCGACTCCTCCTGGCGGCATCACCTCAAAGCCCTCGACCTGATCGCGCCGCAGCTCGACGAGAAGGACCTGGCGGCTGTACGTACGACTTTGCTTTCCCCCTTCCGAAGTATCCCTCCGAAGTAATCCGTACCTTTTATTTGTCCATTGTGAATCTGAACTTTCCAAATCATTGTTATGCATCTCCAGGTTTTCAGCTTTCCTTTTTTCGAAATTCATTGGTGTAGGAAATTCCATAAAACGAGAATCATTGATGAACTCTACAAGCATAGGCAAATTATGTCCTGGAGAGAGAAAAAACATGGTAACTAATAATGGCCTCACGCATGAATTGTTTGATTCACGGGATATTAATTAGTCTTTTGTTTTGTACCAAGATTTTTTGGGTTGAAAGACTGGCTCAACAAGGAATTTCTAGGTGACTTTTGGGATTTTGGCTACATGCCAGACTCTCAGGAATATACCATCCTAAAGCCAAAGGCCGAAACTTCCCTTGTAGTTGCATCACCATGCATACCATACCCGGCCCCTGCATCTTTCAGATTCAACAACAGATCATTAAACTCGCTGCTAACTTACAGAAAGATCCACCAAAACCATCAACCAACAAAACAGTAATAGAGATGTCATCGTTCTTTCTAGACTTATTATCCTTCATGTGGAAAATATTTTTGATGGAATTTTCAAATTTCGCCATGCTGCAAACGTCATTCTCGGAAATTGATTATACACCATGTTCTACACAACCATGAGTAGTTGTAATATCTACTTCATTATCGAATAGAAATTGTTTCAACATTTCTCGTTACTGCCGATCACTTTCTACCTGCAAAAAATCATTTATAATTGCTAACAAGACCAACATATTACTTGTCAACTGTGCTGGTTATTATTTAAATGAGCTTCCAGTAAAAATTTAGCAAATACATTTCGTCAAAAAAATAGCATCACTTGGAATTCATCTGCAAATTAGACTTACGTTTGATCATTTTTCCTACTTTTTCCTACAGCAGCGAGTAAAATGAAGTATATGATTGTAACTGCAGCAAGGACTGAAAAACGCTTGCCATGGACAAAACAAGAGGATCTTAGATTGGTAAGCTTTTTTTGCATGTTGGCTCCCTGGTTACATTACTATCACAACAATACATGTCCAGTATTTACTCCTTGTTCCTGTATTTACCCCTTCTTCATGTTTTCTTCTTTTTGGTACAGTGGCTGAAGGTTGTTGATGAATGGTTAGCTGCTCATTTCTACCGAAGTTCCAACTATGGCTTTGTGCCTTTATCGTCTCAAGATCAAAATGTCTTCGTTTGCTGGAGGCCATATTTGGTATTTTGTTTAGTTCACCCTTTCTTCTAAAGTGTCATGTACTGTTTAATTGTCGATGTCATGGTGCTAAGTGCAATTAGTTTGTCGCTCATTGTCATCAAGATCAGACCTAAATGTTTGTTTTCCGAAGATCTTATTTAGTATTACGTCTGGTTAATGTTTCCATATAGACTCACTTAATGTTGAAGAGTCGGTATGGTGTAATGCAACATCTGTTTGTTGTAATGAATCAGTTTGCCTTGGTATATCCTCCTGGCGTGGCTGGTAAATGAGTATGTTGGTTGAAATGGCTATAAAGATACAGCATACAGTAGATCACATCAGCTGATACACATGTAGTCATTTCTTTATTGAAAACAACCTAACATCCAGCATAATAGCTAGCCCATTGTACAACTCAGGTTTTAAGATGGCTTCAGATGACATGGCACGGCTATAGAGCCAGCAGCCGGCTCTTTTGCTGTGCTTGCCCTTAGGCTTCTGGAAGCTGCATGCAAGCATAGTGAAAACGTTTCAACAGGAGAAAAGTCACAATGCGTGCCGACGCCGCTGCAACAACGTGAAAAAAATCAGTAGGAGGGTTGATTCTGATCTAGGTACGATGTTTGTGGTCCCGGCCGCACGTGAAAGCAATGTTTCTTCAACCGAACCATCCAACGGACGTATGGTCCCATGCCTTGCCATCGTACGGGTGCACGGACGACTGATTTTCCGGATAGAATCGACCGATCAATGCCTAGCGTCCGCCTTCCCCAAAACTGGTCACAACGAGCCTAGGCCTGCCTAACAAAGATGAACAAAACAATGTGTAAGCCAGATGGGGTTCCAATTGTCGATGGGTATAAATCGCCGGAAAATTAAAAGATAAAAACCGACCGGAAGCTCCTGAAACCGCTTCGAGGGAGCATGGGCTAGCCTGACAAGGACGAACGAGACATGATGTGTATGCATCACCGGGATATTGGACGTGTTGAGTGTCAACTAGAGATTACCCGCTCATTGCAAGAAGGTGTCTTGTCTAATAACATGATTAGAGCATCTCTATCAGACCCCTTAAATTGGTTAAACCTCTAAATTTGTAGGCTGGTTTAAGGATTTGGGGTGTTTTTTTTTATATCTAGATCAGACACCTCAAAATGGTTAAACCTGTAATTTTTTTTATTGCAGGACAACGTGTATATGAGCCCGCGATCTGTATAGTTGGAGTTTCGAATGCGTTTTTGCAGGCCAACCTGTGTACATTTCCCCGATAAACTCGTCGGAGTCCGGCGAAATTTCAGTGAAACTCAAACATAATTCCATTGGAGATTGGCAAAATTGAATGGAGCTTGTCGGAATTGGCCGCTGGCCGAGCAACGGTGGCTATCATACACAAGAGAGCGACGAGCCGTTTCAGGGGCCGGGCGACGCACACATGCGGCTGAGGGGCGGTTGGCTGGCGCGTGGGCACGCGCGGTCGACGTCAGAGAGGTCGGAGCCGCGCGGAGGGTACAGGGCGGGCGGCGGCGCACATGGGTCGCAAGGCGGACGATGACACGTAGGGGGCACAAGGGGGGGTGGAGGGTGGGGCAGCGCGGCCGATCGTGGCTGTAGGTAGGAGAAGATGAAGATGCTCGAATATGCTATTTTACGGTTTTCTTTTATGGCGTCTGGTCCGCGGAGGCATTTTTTAGCAAATTGGGAATTTTTTGACCCGTAAACGCACGTTACGATTTGCGGTTTGAGGGGTCTGCTAGAGTTTCTCTTACTGCCCCTCGATCTAGCTAGCAGAACCACGCCATCTTGCCATTGCACTAGCTAGTGCTCGTTCAAGGGGCTTCCCAGTTCTCACCAGGCAATCATGGCATTGCTAGGGAGCTACTTGTTCGTACTTGATGGAGCTCAACCTCTTGTTTTTCATCGTCCAAGGTGGCCTCTTTCTCATGTTTCCGGTGTTAGGTATGTTAGATCTATGGCGACGCTTGTATGTAATTGTAGGTAGGGCCATTAATTAGATGCAACGAAGATATTTTATATGCTAATGGACACATATATAGGCCTCTATTAGTGTAAATTTTAAAAGTTGGGTGGGCCGTGACCTGGTTTGGCTTCGTCATAGCTTCACATCTATCCTAGATATGACCGGACTAGGTTTGCGCGGCATGCTCAAGCCCAAGACACACCTTCTACTCTCGTTGGCGGTTCTTCTCCTTCATCCTTTGAGGAGTATAGAAGCTTGGAACAAACTGGTACTTACACTAGATGGCATTGCCCATATCCCATATGTGACCCATGAGGCAAGTCGTTCTGCTACATGCTCTTGCTCGGCTCTACAAGCAACTTCTTGTTGGGACAAACTGCTAGGTACTATTCGACGTGTAAACCCTACACTACAATACATGGTGCACTTTGGTGAGCATGTAGACACATTCTGCCGGGTGGTGTCCCATCCATTCCTCGTGTCTCCCATGTCTATAGGTCGAAACAGTGGTGAAATAGTGTGACCGATTGGAGATGGGTGTGCCCTCAAGGTAGAGAGCGCCCATGGATCATCCATGAGCGAGATAGTGTGTATAAAATGGATGTAGAGGCGATCTGGCAGCTGTTTATACACAGAGGAGGAAGTGGTTTCTTTCATGTAGGTATAGGAAGTGGGTGAGAGAGAGGATGACGAGTAGTAAATACCAATCGGAACTTGTAAAATGAATACTATACGAACCAAATCCAGGAGGCCATCAAATTCTTATTGGCACAAATGCACAAGGCCCACAGAGTCAGATAGAGTTAAGAAAAGAAGAAGGCCTTATAGGAACCCGAACACAGAACTCAGTGCAGGCAGCAGGGTTCGATCTGAGCTGTCGATCAGTCCAGCCTAGTCAGTCCAGAGCAACTCCAATAGTACAGTCAGTTGTTGGCTATAAGCAAGATGCAATGTCATCTATAGTTAACTTATAGCCAGTAAGTACAATAGTTAGCTATAAGATTGTACCACTTTTTTAATAGATGTCCCACTTTTCATTGACATAACTTGCCTAGGAGCACGTGCTAGAGCTAGCTCTTGCATAAGAGCAAGGACAATAACAAATCTGGCTGTTGGCTACAAGCTCATGACACATCACCTAAAGCCTTCACAAAAAAAACATTGATAGTACAATAGGTTGGCTGTTAGACATACTCTATTGAATAGTTTATTATTAAACATTTGCATGCTTGGAGATGGCACAGTTACCAAAGTTGCATGCACTTGCTTAGCGCTCCATGGCAGGCTGCAAGTGGGCGGTAGTCCCTCGTATGGTGTGATGCAGCCGGGCGCTTAGCGTATTGCCCGTTCTACATTCTCTCTTTATTTCTCTTTTCTCCAGCTAAGAATTTGATGATGTGGACATGCTTATAGCCTGCTGAGTAGGATCTATTGTACCTGCTCTAAGACCAATTCCAATAGTATAGCCAACTGATGGCTATAACAAGATGTCATGTCATTTATAGTCACCATATAGCTAAGATGTACAATAGTTGGCTATAAGAATGAAGTAATTTATTAACATATGGCCCACCTTTCACTCTCACAAAGTGCCTAGGAGCACGTGCAAGAGTTTTGCATAATAGGCCACCTCCCTTTTCTCTCCCCTTCTCTCTCCTCCAACTCATCTAAAATATGTTATTTAATATCTTATAGTAAACTAACTAGACTCTATTGTACTTGCTCTAAGAGTCTACTTACATTCTCTCTTCTCTTCTCTCTCCTCCAACTAAACACAAATATATTATTTTAATCCTTGTAGCCAGCTGACTAGGATTTATTGTACTTACTCTTAGGGTTCCTTTTCCAACCTATTTACCATGCGTGAGCTCTCTTCTACTCTCTCGCCGCCGCAGCAAGCCGAGACTAAGACCTAGAATGCGTGTTGCGCCACCACCTCCGCAATGAGGGCCAAGGTTCGATCCGGTTCAGCTCACATCTCTGCCTTATGTAGATCTTGCTGCACGACACCGTCTAGAGGTTCCTAACGAGATGCTGCCGTTATTCAGATTTAGTTGCCCACGTGGCCACCCAAACGACCCAAAACGGACGACCCAATGCGTCCGTTTGGGTACCCACGTTGGAGATGCCCTAACTTCATCGTCGCAAGGACACGACTATCATTAGAGCGGCATGGGAGTGCGAGACCAACTCAACACATAATTTCTATATGACAAGGCAGTAAAAAAATATTAATTGATGTCACACCATTTGTAGACACTAGCGGCATTTCTGCATGCAGGAGCGCATGGCCTCAAACAAGAATATGTGGACAGGGAATGTTTTACTTGACCACGACTCAGCTTGTTCTATCGAAGCACAATAAAAAAATCGAATGAAATCGATAAGATAGCCACCACTTTGAAGAGCAATTAATTTCCTTTAAATCCAAACTTAGTTTCCTACGTAGTAATTTAGTTTCGTAAGTCAAGAGCAACACTGCATTGGAGGAGGGAAGTGTGACACCATTGCCACCTTGTTTCCTGATTTAATTTCATAAAATCGAGCAAAATTTGGATAAGTGATTAATTTTTTTTGAAATCTGAATTTAATTTCCTCCAATTGAGTGCAACACTCCATGGGATAAGGGAACCACGACACTTATTACACCTTACTTTCCTAATTCAGCTTCCTAAAATCATGTGTGAAATGTCTAAAATAACATGGCATCTCACCATTAATTAGTGTCCCTTACATGATTTGTTTTCTTTACAGTACGATTACATTACATATACTTTTCTGTGAAACATGTACACCCCATACATGCTACTAAGGGCCATTTCTTTTGGGCTTCTGAAGCAGCTTCGAGGTTGTGGACAGCTGAAACCCAAAAGAAGTCTCCAGCTTCAGCCCAGCTTATGTGGACCGCGAAGCCCTCTTTCCGTCTATAGCAAGAATCTGGTATCGACCTGTTTCTGGAGGCTTCCCGAGCTTCTGCGGTATGAATCGAACCGGTATGGATAGCGAGCCCTTGTGTTGCTTCTATTTACAGAAGATTGCCATCCAGAGAATAACGTTCGGGGAAGTGAAAAAGAAAAACGAGGCAGCGTTTCGTTCCGACGCTGACTAGTCGCTCCATCGCTGTGCTAGGTTTCCGCGTTGCACCGCCGCTCCACCACGCCTGAACCTGCCACCAGCTCCGCCGTCCCGGCAGCACACACCTTGACGCCTTCCCCTGCTCGTTTTCGCGCCCCCATCTCCCTCAGCACTGACCGGCCCCATTCGGCGCTCACCGCGATGTCCTCCCAACTCCTTAATCCGCTTCCTCAAGCTCGACCTCCTCACGAGTGTCCAGATCGTTCTTTGTTCTGATTTTCATTCATTAAAAATGGAATACCTGAGTGTTGAAAGCAAAGTCGTTGTTCTCTTACATGTAAGGTTCAGGTGGCATGCTTTGTACTCCATTGCATGTTCAGAGTTTCACCGATCAAGTTTTTTCCATGATCCATCTCAGATCCTTCTTGTCGGATAAAGTTGACGAGGTGAGGTGCAGCTTCAGGTTCTTCACTTCAAACACTCGCACTATTCTTTGTACTGATTTAGAGGCTAACGTGTTGTGTGGGAACAAATTGTTTTTATAACATAATAGTGTGTATTTTATGTATTTAATTAACAATAATCAGCTGCACATCAAATTTAGGGGCATTAGGGACATTACACAGCAAACAAGTCCAAACTTCATAAGCCCAAAAGAAGGGGAAGGAAAGTTTCTAGGAGCTTCTCCCCACCGGAGTTTCTCCCCACCGAAATCTATAAGCTGGCTTCTCTATAAGCATAAGCCCAAAAGAAGTGGCCCTAAGAGTATTTAGAAATTTGCCCAATACATCACTGTGATGCATGATCAATATTGTTCGGTGGAAGTTGGTCCTAGCTGTTTTAGGTTCGGAAATTATTCTGAATTAGGAAAATTGTAATTGGATTATTAGAATGAAATTACGGGTATCTATCATTGTCTGCAGTATGTAATTGTGCTGAAACGGTTACTGGTACTATGCATAGGAGACTCTTTCTCAGCAATGTGGGAAGCATCAGTAGTGAGCATGTATCAGCTGTGATTAGGCTTCAGCCATGAACGCGCATCAGCAGAGGAAATTTTTAGTCCTAGCTAGCAGTGGACAAGCAGGGCAACAAAGCTCGAACGGGCGGGGCGGCGACATTGGAGATCCGGCAAGCAACGTCTTAGCGTGGACATTGACGATGAAAGTCTGGCAGGAAGGATGGCGGAGATCGAACGAGGTGAACCACAAGTCTACAACATCAGCAGAGAATGTACCATGAACGAGTTCCATCGCCAAGGGGACAATGCTTTTAGAGTGAGGGAGGCGCTTGCTTCGACCACAACAGGAAGAAAGAGGAATGGAGAAGATGGAATTGAGATGAGGTGAATCAAGATGATTTGTTGAACAATTCTATCGAAGCAGCGGTCATTTGACTCACATACTGGCACACACAGAGATGGAGAGATAGAGATCAGGGCTGGGTGCAAATTATTTTGGCAAGTAAGGATTTGATTGATTGCATATTTAACGAGGAGATCTCGTAGTGCTATTCACGGTGGGTGGAAGCCATGTACCGGCAAAATGATCTAACCCGGTGTTTGGATGCAGTGAATTAGGTCTAGAATTGAGGAATTGGAATTCAGTTAGATGTTGAGCAAGTGTTGCGTGACGGTCTGGAAATGTTTGATGTCAAATATTTGTAGCAATTTATGAAGTCTTATTTAATAGTAATTTAATAGTAAAGATATGGCCAGACAAGGTTGAGGAGCTTGCTCAAGCGAGGTCGGACCTTCTCGTGTCCTTCAAGTTTTTCCTCCATCACGCTTTGGGGAGTTTAGGAACTTGGATGAATATAGCACCTACATCGCATGAAATATCCCACATATCATTTGTGAGGCACGAGGGGAATTTTGATGCATGCTCCCGCTCGGCTGTATAAGCGTCTGCTTATTGGGACGAGCTGCTCCTGGTTGCTGTTCGACATGCAACTCTGGGGCTACCGTACATGGTTGAACAAGCAGATTTTGTAGAAGTTGAAAACTGATGTGTGTCGTGTCCATTCCTCATGTCTCCCATGCCTATAAGGTCAAAACAACGTGAAATAGTGTGAACGATTTCAGGTTAAAGATGGGCAAGGTAGAGAGCACCCGTGGATCATCCATGAACGTGATATGATACTGTTATTATCTACAAATGGATATACAATTGATTTTGGCACCTACTTTATACAGGGAGGAGAAGGTGGAGTTGGGTGGAGTAATAAATAAACACGAAATGTAAAAATAAAATGATGAATACGAACAAAACCCAGTAGGCCACCGACTTCTTGTTGCCACAACTGCATATGGGCCATAAGGCCTTTATTGGGCCATCAACCGGAATACAGAACTCGGCGCAGGGTTCCATCTGAGCCGTCCATCAGTCCAGCGCTGTTAGGGTTCATTTTCCAATCTCTATAAGTACCACGCGAGAGGCCTCTGGTACAATTCCGCCGCCGCAGCAGCAAGCCGAGACCAGGACCTTGAACGCGTGCTTCGCCCTTCGCCACCACCGAGATGAGGGCCAAGGTTCGTTCCCGCTTCAGCTTACCTCTGCCTTATAGATCCCACCGCATTTCGCCATCTAGTGGTTACTCGCGCGATGCTGCCGTTATTCAGATTTAGCGTGCTGCTTCGCGTTCCAGATAGTAGATCTCTTTGTGTATACGATTTGGTGATGTTTCTGCGTGCTGTGTTTGTCTATGGTTCTCAGTGATGATGAAAACAGATGACGAGTCTGAAGAAATCCATTCAATCAAACCATGTGGACAAACGAGGCATTTGTCTGAGAGAACTTTTATTTTCTATAGATGTAGTATTCCGCCCTTGCAGTTCTT
Organism: Lolium multiflorum; assembly: GCA_030979885.1. Taxonomy (NCBI): domain Eukaryota; kingdom Viridiplantae; phylum Streptophyta; class Magnoliopsida; order Poales; family Poaceae; genus Lolium; species Lolium multiflorum. The sequence continues at coordinate 60,030,041 of CM061750.1, read as the reverse complement.
AGTTCACTAGTTGTTCTTGTACACGCCAAAATTCTATTGGTTTTGCTGCTCGTTTCTGCCTATGGTTCTCGGTGATGATCAACACTGATTAGATGTCCGATTCAATCCATTCCATTCAACCGTGGGGACAACATGAGGCATTTGTCTGAGAGAACATTGATACAGATGTATTGTGCTCCTAGGCTTTCTCATCTAGTTGTACTTTGTAGTTATTCAAATTCTTGCGTTTTTGCTGATTATTTCTGTATGTGGTTCTCGGTGATGATCAACACTGATTAGATGTCCGATACAATCCATTCCATTCAACCGTGGGGACAACACGAGGCATTTGTCTGAGAGAACCTGTTTATTTGTGTCTGCCTTTTCCTTGTGATGTTTCTGCCCTGTAGATATAGGGTATTGCTTGTGTGTTTGATGGAGTAGGTTTGCTTGGCCGCCCGTGTCACTCGAATCTCTGATATTGTTCTCTTTGATGATCAACACAGATGACGAGTCCGATGTAATCCATTCAGTTACACCATGTGGACAAACGAGGCATTTGTCTGAAGAGAATTAACTATTAGTGTCTCCTGTATTGTCTGTCTTGCTTCTTTCGTTAGGTAAATAGTTTGTTTTGATGTGCTAGCTCTTCTCTGTGATGAAGAAAACAGATGACGAGTCTGATGTAATCCATTCTATTACACCATGTGGACAAACGAGGCATTTGTCTGAGAGGACGCTAGTCTTTACCTTTGCCAGCTTTTTTGTAGCAGTTTTTGGTTTAATTCTTTGTAGTTGACATGATGAGGAATGCAATTGTTGTCCGACCTATTTGATGATAAAATCCTCCTACTCATTCTGAATGTCAAATGGACTCTTTAGTACGTACTTGCTTTGTTTTGTACAAGATTTATCTACAGTACTCTTTTCCTTTTTATGTCAGCTACATTATGTACACTTTGCCTCTTGCTGTTTGTTATATTCTTGTTTTGAAAGGATTTGTCATAGTTTGGAAAATGATGATGAACAATTGGTCCGTGTTTCTGATATCATGTGATGATTTCCAATGAAACACTCAATTCACTGATTCTAAACTCGTACTTGCACCTTGTTTATTGTCATGAGGTTGTGCTGTTATGGTATCTATATGTGCGCAGTCAACTTTTTCTCTCTGTACTGATGATCTGTTATCCACCATGACTTTCAGTGGAAGAAGAAGAGAATGAGGAGGCTTAAGAGGAAGCGACGAAAGATGAGGCAGCGATCAAAGTAGGCGGGCAACAAGAAAGGGATGTGTAGTCCTGCATGATTGCCTCATTCTATTGGGATGATGGTGTCTTTGCATTCCTGATGTGCTTTGTTGGGGTCTTTTGATTCTTGATATGTATGTTATGAATGTAGGTCTGAACCCTTGTTATAGGAGGATTTGTTATATGAGGGTGATCATACTCTCTCCTTCATGGATGGATTTTATGCTGTTTATGTAATAGTAGAAACTCTATTTTCCTACCTTCCTTCTCCTCTATGCCTGTGGTTTTTTTGTGCCATAAATTTTTGCAATGTGCAGTGTTGTTCTGGCCATCAACTTGGTATTTATGTAGTTTAGCACCAAGCTGGGGAACCCACAAGTCAGGAAAACAATTACCTAGGTGAGTAAGCCCGTTGTGTGCCTATGGCAGTGACTGCTAGGTGAGTAAGCCTGTTGTGGCGACCATGAACCAAGATGCATGTGCCTTCTGGCCCTTCTCCATCTCTATGTCGTAGATGCTATGATGGGAGAACTAGCAGAATGAAGGTAGCTCATGTGCAGATGTGGAGCTGGCCAAGGAGCGATTGTGTTACTTCAGATTGGCAGCGTCAGTCTCGTTCTGCAATCTGCATATACATGCTACCTCTTTTGGGAAGCAGATTGGCAGCGTCAGATCGTGCCCCTGTAATCTGCATATACTCTCTTCGGAAGCAGATGAATAAAATCAAAATTTAAATGAATGTCTTTTAATTTTTTTTGGTTGTCTTGCGTTTTTTTGAAGTTGAATATATTTCTGCAAGTCTTGCTTATCATATATTTTTAGGGTGTGTTTTGTTGTAAGTGGTTTTAGGCCTGACCTAACAATCTTGTAGACCCTACCTCTTCGTCTGGTCCTATGCGGCAATCTTGTAATTAATTGTCTCCCTCCTTCTGTGGTTTCAGTTTAAATTCATGAATTATGGAATGGATGGAGCAATTAACACACCAACTACTACATTAAGTTTTAATAGCAAGCGTACACAAAAACTACTACATTATGTTTTAATAGCAAGCGTACACATTATACTTGATCTTCATCACCGCTCTCACTTCAAAGTACTGAAGATTTGCCAATGGGATTGCTAGACAAGAGGATGTGATAGCTATCCCGAGTCTCATTAATGACCCATGGGTGTGTTTTATGTCTTCGAAGAGCACTTAGGTTTTTCGACAAAGAGAGAGTTGGAGTTTTATCTTCCAAAAAGCACATATGTGTGTTTTGACAAAGTGATACTTGGATCAGAGAATTAAAGAAACCCTTAAGGAAGACGAACTAAAGGATAAAATGGAAACTAGTAATGTTACTTAATCCAGTCCAAAGGAGATCTTAGGTTTGCTAAAGATTTGCTAGCATCTATCTGCTAATCTAGGGTAAAAATCTACATATGAGATAAATTTAAGGAGAAAAACTGAGATGTAGCAGAGAAGGTAATGTGGGGAGTGTTGTCGGACATACTTGCAGTTAACATGCAACAATATGTGGTAAATGTTCTACCGATGCCACTCATTCCGAATAACTTATAAACTGAACAAGGTGGATCCACCTTCGATCTGAGGAGACATGTACCATATCTTGTGGTATATGTCCAACAAACTTATGTACACTAGAATCAAGGAGCTCAAAGGAGCACGTAGTTGAACAAACACAAGGGCTGGGATGGCTATATATAGAGATACATAAATTATGTTTATTAAAAGCACCTGCTGAACATTTCAAAGCTATACATATAAGCTTCTGTACGAGGAGGGTAATATAGTGCGCTTCTCTCTCATCTCTCTCCACACACGAGGTGTCCGAGTGATAATCCACATGGTAAGTGGCCTAGCCAAGTTCATGGTAGATGGTGAACACGACACCGTGTCTAAGAAACAATCCTTGATATATTTCATATAGATGAAGTGTGTGACATCCCAACACTAAAAATATTTGTGGTTTATACTGTGACACTAGATAATTTCACTCCCAGGTCACCTCTCACATTGCGTGTTCTTCAGCCTCGTTCCAGTAACCGTGTATCACAAAGCATATCGCAAATGATGTTTTACTATTTTTAAGTCAAAGATTGAATGTGGAAATCACAAAAATATGGCCTTTATAAAGGAAACTTAGTTCCAAAATGCAAAAATTAATAAGAACCAACAAGAGACTTAAAACCAGCAACGACAACTAATGCATAATACATGCAGAGTTGATGAGAAAATCAAAGCGCTAATTACCACAATCAAAACCTGGCTGAACAACAACTCTAGGAACACAACAACAATTTTATTTGCAATTACAGTAACACGAGAAAAATATAAAGTATACTGGTGTTCATCATCACCTAATCTAGCATAGATCACAATACGAATAAATAGATAAATAGATACCCGACCAAATGAATCATGTTGTCTCTCAATAGAGCAGTACCAATAAACCAACATAAAGACAGGGATGGATCAATAATATAGATGGAGAACATGAATCATTTAATCAGTTAGATTCCAGGGCTCATTAGTCCTCGAAGTTGGAATTAGCGTATTCGATTCTTTTGCTCATTGCAAATTGCTTCTGCCCCCACGCTTCCAACTTGGACAATTCAAATCACCACTCGTCGTCAACCTGCTAGAACTGGACACATTCATGCTTACTTAGTTCCCTGCGGATCTTATCTTTGTACTATCCCATGTCATCATCAATTTTCTTGCATATGCTGTGTTCATTCTCTTATATGTCACCCTCCTGGTTTGTGAACCCTATTTGAACTTGTTTACTTTTCACATGTACAAATATTTTTTCCAAAAAAATATGTATTCAAATTCCGAAGTCCCACGGTAAGCCATTAATTTTGCCTCTACTTTTCATATGGGTGAATGAGCTCCTAACCAACACGTACGGTCCGTTAGTAAGCAATTTATTAGTAGCTAGTTTCTTAGAAGAACAATCTCTTGCTTACCTTTGGAGAGAATTGACTCGGCATATAGTAAGACACATGGTAAAGAAGAGCTAGAAGGCGAAGTACTTCACACTGTCCATGAAACAAAGTTAGACGGCAAATCAAAATTACTTAAGGAAAGTGATTACATGTCATGGAGAAGAGAACCAGGGGTTTGCGAATAAGGACAATACACTAGTGCAAGGTTTTTCTGTTTCAGTTGTTCTCCCGGGGGCACTCATTCCAATAACTTACAGTCTGGATAGACTCTGAAGTCTGAACCATATGACATCATCAAGCATTGCTTGTGGCCGTGGTCTAGCAATTTCATCCGGCAACAATGTACAGGCAATCACAAAGGCTAGTTATATACACACTGAGCATGTATTCGATTGCTATATGCAGAATATGTATAGAGCAAAATTTACAATTGGCGGATGACATAAATTATGATTATTGAAGGCATACAAGCTAGTAAATGTTGTCACTTTCTTCGCCCCTCGCCACATGCGACAGTGCCTGAGATGTTATATGAGTGTAATGTCAAACCACATGGTGTGTTCTTAAACCGTGTACACAAATCATGATACAAATAATTTTGAATATTTACGGGTTCAAAAATTGAATGAGAATAGAACAAATGATTGTTACATTGTAAAGAAAATTTTCTTACATCAGTAATTAATGAATCAAAACCAACAACTAACCTAGAGAAAGGCATTTATAGAGAAGGCAACAAGAAGGGGGACATGGTTAACAAGGAAAAGGGGCATGTGCAGACTAGACGAGAAAATCACCCCCAGTACCACCAAACCTGATCCAAAAGCAACTCTACTAATAACAGAATAACAACTGCATCACACCTACAATTGTATACAGACACAAAATTCGCTTAACTTAGCACACTGCATACATAAAAAATTCACAATTAAATTGATGAAACGAATCACGTTGAATCCTAGAGAGCTCCTTAGTCCTCCCATTCAGATTCATCGTATTCGATTTTCTCACTCTTTGCAAACTGTTCCTTGCCCCATGCTTCCAATTTGGCATGTCTGGCCACCCACTCATCATCAACCTTCTTGGCCTGGATGAAGCCGCGCTCGCTCAATTCCCTACGGATCTTATCCTTGTATAATTCCATGTCGTCATCGATTTCCTTGTAGAGCGCCACCCTCTCCTTGTGTTCTTGCTTCCTCTTCTCGATCCACTCCGGCGGGAATATGCCGGTTAGGTCGTCGAGGTGGTCGCTGGTGGAGGCCTCCCTCTTCAAGGCGAGGAGGAAGCCGACGAGGTCCGGGGATACCCGCCCCGGCTTGCCGTATCCACCTCCTGCGGCGGCGGCGGGTGAGGCCTGGTCCGGGATAATTCCCTGCGCCAGGAACGACTCATCAGACGACTCCGTTGCCGCCGCCACGTGCTTGGTGTTGGTGGAACCGTCCATCATCAGAGTTGGACCTGGACGGACTGGGGCTGGACTGGAGTCCGGCGTTCGTGTCGATCTCGGCCTATATGTAGATATTATATGGAGCAGAGCAGAGAAGAGGGAGACTCCGGCGAAGAAACCTGGCTTCTCTGCTGCGGTCCGAACCACGGCACTGGCCAGAGTCGGAGCCGGAGTTTGGCTTCTCTGAGGGCTGAGTAGGACATCTAAGGGCCACTTCTTTTAAGCTTATGCCTATGGAGAAGCTGGCTTATAGGTTTCGGTGGGGAGAAACTCCGGTGGGGAGAAGCTCCTAGAAATTTTCCTTCCCCTTCTTTTGGGCTTATGAAGTCTAGACTTATTTGTTGTGTAATGTCTCTAATGCCCATAAATTTGATGTGCAACTGATTATTTGTTCCATAGTGAGATTTTCCACGTTAATTAAATACATAGAATACACACTACTAAAAAACAATTTGTTCCTCACTTACATTTTTACACAACACGCTAGCCTCCAAATCAGTACAAATGAAACTGAGTGTTTGAAGTAATTATACAGTATATAAAATCTGGAAATTATCAACAACTTGAAGCATTAGAGTTTTTAGAAATATCAAGATTATTAAAAACCTGAAGCATCAGCTTCTTCCAAATACACAGTACAAGAACAATGTGAACTTTTTTTTCTGCCAAAGAACACGGGCGGGCGCAGTTGATGGTTGAACTGTTGAAGCTCCTGGGGGTGACCACGGTCTCCGGTCGGAGGCTGAGAGCGGACGGACGGGCGGACATAGGGGCAGGCTGATGGCGGCGGCGCGCCGCCGCCGATTGAAGAGGCGGCCACGGGTAGTGGAGCGGCGGGGGCCATAGTGGCGAGGGGGGCAGAAGCTGCGAGCGGCGGGGCGGGGGCGGGGGCGTAGGCGTAGGCGTAGGCTGGGTACGCGGCGGCGGGGCGGGCTGGGTAGGCGGCGAGCCGGCGACGGGGCAGGCTGGGTAGGTGGCAGCGGCGGTGGTGGATAATCTCTCAATGCGGAAGAGGATTGCGAGATGCGGGAGGCGTGAGGTGAGTTTATTTTTCTTTTCTATTTTCGTGGCTGGCCGTTTTCTTAGGCGGGGTGGCATTCAACCTTAATATGTAGGGGTACGTTGACATACTGCTTCGGTTCTCCGCGCCAGAAGCTCGGGAAACTGCTCGACGGCAGATTTTGGAATTGCACTACATGTTCCCTTCACGGTGGAAATAAGCTGAGTTTAAGCCAGAGATTTCTTTTGGGCTTCACCTGTTTGGTACCTACACTACAAGCAGCTTTAGAAGCCCAAAAGAAGTGCCCCTAAATAAGAGGACCCATAGATGGAACCGATCGACACGGAATAGAAACGTTAAAGAGATATAACTCGTTCCCTGCACGATTGGTGGAACTTGTACCGACTCTGAAGCTGCACCACCACAACCAACTCGGGGAATCCCATGTTGCCTTTCTGAACCTTACTTGGCCTCGTGAATGCAAATGCCCTGAGAGTGAGACCTCTTCACAAGTTGAAAACTTCAAATCCTGAACTCTTTGGGAGACACTTATGTTGGAGAACTAGCAGACTAAAGTTATCCTCTCCTTCACATTTGCTCTCCAATGGACTAATGCCTTGAACCATTAACTTTGTATCTGCGTTTTCTGGAGATTGCATACGCATGAGCCGTGTCCGTTAGGTCGAGTAATTCAGTCCTATAAAGTAATGGGACATTATCAAATGTGGCTTCCTACTCCTACGCACCCTTTTACTAACCGGAGCTGCAAGTGAAACTCCCGGGAGTGTGGAGAGAGGAGCTGGGGAGTGGGGATGGTCGGCGATTTTAAACTCGAGCACTGAATATAACGTTAGGATGGCAAGTTGCGTTTGAGGATCTTCTGTAGTTAACTAGCCAAACACGTTTAAAAGATGAGCAAATTCCAGTTTTTATCCCCTACATTACAATTTTCGACACTAACTACCCCATTTAGCAAAAATTCATCCTAACTACCCCATTTAGTGGAGTTTTTGCTAGGTTTTACCCTCTAAGATAATGTGAGCATTCTGGTTACTCGGTTTTGGCCTGAGCATATTTGGCTGGCAGTTTTGTTCTCATAGCGCGAGACACTTTCCGTTTCGGGCAGTTAGATTTCGTCTCAAGCTACTGGACCGACATTTTGTTGCTCAACTCACTTTTTCTTATTTCGGGAAGAACTGGACTACGCTGCAGTCTACGACAGTAGGGGACTCGTCAAGAGGATTGCCAGCGATCGTCAGCACCAGATGGTCTAGGAGTACAAACCGTGAGAGAAGTTTAGCAGTGCAGATCGTGTGAGCTGGTAGAGTTAGGAATCAAAGTTACTTGTTTTGATCTGTCGGCCGACACTTTAGGCCGAAATGCTTAAGCAGCATGTCCACAGACAGAGATATATAGCTACACTCCATGGAACGAAGGGAATTGGATTGTGGAACAACTTGTCCATGGTGTGGCTCACAGACAAGAGAAATCACGTTCGGTAATGGGTAAATTGCTGGTCCAACATGTTCCCGCGCGAAAACAAAAAAAGAAAACACTGGAGAAAAATTGGGACATGCCTCCCAAATATTCCAAGGGGGTAAATTTTGGCACAACTTTTAGTAAATTTGGTAGTTCTGATGAAAATTTGCTAAATGGAGTAATTAGTTTCAAAAATCCCAAAGTAGGGGGTAAAAACCGGAATTTACTTTTAAAAGATAGATATACCCTATTATATCCAAGGCAAATTTTATGATTATTTAGACATACTTATCACCTTACCAAAAAGTAGAGTAACATGTTTATTCTTAAGGTAAAACCTCCTTAAAAGTTGACAGTGGACTCCCAATTTACATCATCGCTCATGTTGATTCGTTAAACTGGAACCTTAAGTTGCATGAGACAATCTGTGAACCAAAAACAAAACAAAGAACATATTTAATAAATGGTTAATGTACTAAATGAAAGCAAAATTGGTTACAAGTATATGAAAAAAGAAGTATTTGTTACCACTGGATTTTGAACCGCCTCTAACAGATAGACACACACCTACATGCTTGGCACGATGCCATAACATGTTAGGCACAAAAGTTGAATTAACAAATGCTAATATGAAAACATCGATTCACAAGCATGAATATATAATCTGTATAAAATTGGGATAACACTATCATCCAATCCACACATGAAACTACGTAGCGCATCGATCCGGGCTATGACTATCACCATATTCGTATAAAGTTTGATGCAAATTCTGTCTTTTCTACAAGGAACGTGTCCCCATGTTCTTGTTACCATCTTTGCAAATGCATGTGTATGTGTTAGAACAACCATGCAAGTATGTTAATTACTAGACATAACATATGTGGCACAAAATGATTTTATTGTAATATCTAGATGGGGTGGAAAGTAAAGAGAAAAAATGCCTTTTCAACTAAGGTATATGTATTGATATCACGATGAATTTTTCACCATTTTTTAATAAACAATATTGCTTTTAGTGGGTTTTGAACTCGAGACTTGTTAGCATTGGTAATCTATTTTAAATTGCATAGGACAAACAATAAAATATCACAGAACTCTGAGTAATTATGTATACAATGTGATCAATATGTTCCGACATAGTGCGCAAAACATCGAGAGTAGTGAAATAACAGAACTTTGTTGTGAGCTATGACCATGTTGTAGTAATTGGGTTTCTGAGATCACTCATTCCGAGTAATTTATCAATTGAACAAGGTCTTCCTTAGAATGATTCATCCTAAGACCACTATCAACCTTAATGACGTAGATCAAATTTTGATCGAGTGCAGCTTGTGGGTTGGTAATGTAGCTCAACAAACTAACCTACACTGGTATGAAAGAGCTAAATAAGCACGCACTTGAACCATCACAAGGGTTAGTCATATATGAAGTCAGTAGTAGTTTGATGGTTATATAGAGAGGCATAGATAGAGAAAAATCAATATAAGAATTCTCCGACATTAATTGGTATTAAAAACACTAGCATTTTCATCATAGATGCACACAAATGCACAAAATAGTTAAAACTCAACGCCAAAAGGACAACCCGCAAACTATGCTAGGTAAAATTACTCGAAACCAGAATAGTATAAAAGGAAGATCAACTAGAGAATGAATAATTGACCACATGGTAAACTTCCATGTGTGTATACCAAGAACCCATTATACGGTGTATCAATATGTAGAATGTTAATTGGTAAATGTCAAGTTTTTGTTTTCTTACAGGAGGAAAGTATTAAGTTTAAAAATTTCAATTATTGAACCAATGTAGTCCAAACTATTAAGTTACTGAAGGTCCTAAGTAATTACACCCTCTCCCCTTTTACATGGTGAACACATATTCTAAAATTGAAGTATGACTATAAGTTTGACTGACGAGACATGGGTTATGTGCCTAAGACGTGCACCATTGTACTTGTATTTTTAAAAACCAATAGTGGTATAACTTTTATAATAAATAAAGTATAAATATTTGATCAAACTATTGGTCACAGGTAACTGACATAAAGAAGAACCCCATGTAAAATGGATGGAGTAGCACCGTACTAGGTATATGATTTGTTCTTCAATCACCAGAAAGAAAGTATCTGCTATGCCACCTGTGTTGCAGCTAGTGCACCTCGACTCTTGTTTTACATTGTAGAAATGTCTATAGAATACCAATTCAATAAAAAAAATCCCAATTCAGTGTAGAACTCTAGAAGCTAAAAAGAACAAATATAGTGACAACGGTGATAATTGTGCAAATTAGTAATCCAGCTTAAATTCGGTACTATTCATTGTTAGAATTTTTCAATTTTGTTTCTTATAAGTTGCAGGTCAAAATTTTGATTCTTGCTTTTGCGCCATATTCAGAGAGAGGGCGGTGCTGAAGTGTTCCCTATCCCTGTCACATATCCTCTACGTGCCTTGTTTTAAGACCGACGGTGGCCTTTGCTATCAAAGTAGACATACAAACGTCACGCCACATGAGACGCAAGTGGATCAGCATGACGCGCGGTAAACAAGCTAGAGCTCCATGTGTTTGTGTATGACGCGATAGCTGGGCCGACTGTGACTTTTAATTTGTTCTTATTAAGGTGAACAATGCAGTGAAGGTTGTCTGCGCTGAACTCAAAGCCATTGTGTTGTGGGCTATGGGTGATGATAATTGCGCTTTTGAGGATTGCCTGGGCTGATTAATCATCTTCAGCGGTGTGTGTCGTATTTGTGCTTGGGTAGCTAGTGGTTAATCATTGTTTGTTCGGTCTTATCTTTAACTTTATTAAAAATTATTTGTCAATAGAAGGGAGTCGCTACGAAGATGGAACAGAAGTGCAGAACACATGAACGACAAAATTGTAATGCAGCTGACGACAGAGGAAACAATCTGAAGTAAACAGATGGCAACATGATTAGGGAGATAAAGTAGTAAATTCAAAGAAAAAAGAAACATATGCTGGTATCACAGTTGAAGAATAAATCGCCCCTATTTGCAAGAAATTAAACATGGTCCAAAACAACTCACGCTAACACTACTACCTCTACATTGCAGTTGTGACAGCAAGCAGACAAATTAATGTGGTGTTCATCTGTGCGTATGAATCCCGTACTGCATCACTGTCGATCAGATCAGATTAGATGTTTCAAGGTTGATCATGCGCTCCTCGACGGATTCGATATATTTGCGGCGCCTGCTCTCACTCTTTGCCCATTCTTCCTTGGCCCATGCATCATGTGCGAGAAAGAGGGCCAAGGTCTCATCATCAAGTTCATTCGCCGGGTCGTACTCCCTGCGGATCTCCTTGTACAGTTGTATGCGAGCCTGCAGCTCCTCCTCATCCTTGCGCTGCTCAAGAACACCCTCATCCTTGTGCTGCTCCAGAAGAACACCCAGAGGCTCCTCCTCCTTGTGCTGCTCCAGAAGAACACCCTGAGGCTCCTCCTCCTTGTGCTGCTCCAGAAGAACACCCTGAGGCTCCTTCTTTTGGTTTTCCAGAAGAACTCCCTGAGGCTCCTCCCTGCGCAGCTCCAGAAGAATCCTCTGCGTCTCTTTCTCCAGAAACGCAATGATCGTGTCGTCTGACTTGTCCTTGTCCTGTTCCAGAAACGTTAGAATCGAGTCGAGGTACGCCGCCTCATCTTTTCCCTGAGCCAGAGGAATCCGGAACGGGTATTCCGACGCCTTCCCCTCGTCGGCCAAAGCCGCCGTCATGTGCTTGGCGCATGCCATGGTAGAAGTTAGATGGATTCAGGTTGCAGGCGGCGTTGGGGTGTCGATCTCGATCTATAAACAAGTAAGGACGCGTCTAGGGAGCGGCTGCATGCCAGTTGGTCGTACTGAGCGGTCATTCCAAAATGAAAAGTGCTCACAAACGGAAAGATGTGTCCAGCTGTCAAAAAAATGGTAGGCTAGCTGAAATCACTTTGTTGTTTTAAAAAAAACTGTAACTTTTAAACCGTGCGACGAAATTACAATCCGTTTTCACTTTTAGAATCTGAGCGACGAGAGCTTCAAAACTAGACCACATTTTCATATGTTTCGACGTAATTTTTTAACAAGCAACTTTGATGCTCGATAGAGCAACTTTGTTGTGCAGAAAAACAATTTTAGTGTGCGGCAAAGCAACTTTGGTGTGCAACGAAAACACTTGATTCACAACGATGGTAGGTCACAATAGCTGCAGCAACAACTCCTAATGTTGATCTGCACGACACTAAAATTGCTCGGTCGAGTACCAAAGTTGCTCTGCAAGCACTAAAAATTGCTCGGTCGGACGTCAAAGTTGCTCTGCATGGTTCAAAAACTGCGTCGTCGGGCACCAAAGTTACTCTGCAAGGCACTTAAGTTGCTTCGTCAAACATTGAAATTGCTCCGATGGATACCAAAATTGTTGTCGGGCATCAAAGTTGTGCCTTTGTGTACCAAGAAGTGTACATGTTCGTTGCACACCAAAGTTGCTTTGTCGCACACCAAAGTTATTTTGCTGCACAACAAAGTTGCTCTATCGCGCATCAAAGTTGCTTGTTACGGAATTGGGATATTCTGCGAGAGGACGTTGTCGTTGCTGTCCAAAAATTCTTCTCTGATGGTGTGATGCCTGAACAAGTTAATGACACAGCAATTGTTCTTATTCCAAAAAAGGACAACCCGGAAGAAATTAAGGATTTTAGACCAATAAGTCTCTGTAATGTGGTGTTCAAGGTGGTCTCAAAATGTTTGGTTAATCGGCTACGCCCATGCCTCCAAGACATAATATCACCAACGCAGAGTGCTTTTATACCGGGAAGACTCATCACGGATAATGCTCTTATTGCGTTTGAATGTATCCACTCGATTCAGACCGGCTCGGCACAGCGAAAGAATTTTTGTGCGTATAAGTTGGATATGGCCAAAGCGTACGACCGCGTGGACTGGAATTTTCTTGAAGGGGTTTTAGCGAAGCTGGGCTTTCATGGTAAATGGATCCGGTGGGTGATGGCTTGTGTGACCACCGTACGCTACTCGATTCGCTTTAACGGAAATATGATGGACCCTTTTATTCCCACACGTGGACTGCGCCAAGGTGATCCCCTTTCGCCATACCTTTTTTTGTTTGTTGCTGATGGTTTGTCAACTCTTATCAGAAAGGAGATTGAACTGGGAGCTCTAAAAGAGATGCATGTGAGCAGGAGAGGCCCGGGTATTTCCCATCTTCTCTTTGCGGATGACTGCCTCCTTTTCTTTGATGGCCATATTGACCAGGCGCGGGTGGTGAAAAATATTCTAGACAGATATGAGGAAAGTACAGGGCAGTTGGTTAGTCTGGGCAAGTGCTCTATCTTGTATGGCGACCAGGTCCCGGTGACCACACAAAATGATATAAAGGAATTGCTGAAGTATGAGACTGCCTGTTTTGAAGAGAAATACCTCGGATTGCCTGTGCCTGATGGCAGACTGAAAAAAGGTAAATTACAATCAACAAAAGACAGATTTTTGAAAAAAGCAAACGATTGGGTCGAAAAGTATATGTCTAGTGCTGCGAAGGAAATCCTCATTAAGGCGGTATTACAGTCCCTCCCTACATATGCTATGGGCGTATTTAAATTCCCTGTGGGCCTGACTGAGGATCTTTCAAAAATTGTTCGAGATTTCTGGTGGGGTGATGAAGAGAACCGACGGCGCATGCACTGGATGTCCTGGGAAAAGATGACGCGGCCAAAAAGCCAAGGAGGTGTTGGATTTCGTGATCTCCGCATCTTCAACCAAGCGTTGTTAGCTCGGCAAGCCTGGAGATTAATCCATTTTCCTGATAGTCTTTGTGCGCGAGTGCTCAAGGCTAAATACTACCCGTCGGGCGACCTTCTGGACACTGCTTTTATCCAGAAGACATCACAGTCTTGGCAGGGTGTTATCCATGGCTTGGAACTCCTCAAAAAAGGGGTCATTTGGAGAATTGGCTCGGGTACGCAAGTGAAAATATTCAGAGATAATTGGCTTCCTAGGCCTGACGCCCCTCGCGTGTCACAGAGACTTGCAAACAGCCGTCGCCGCTGGGTTTCTGAGCTCATTGACCCGATATCGAGACAGTGGGATGAAGCCCTGGTGCGGTCTTGCTGCCCATCATCGGATGCTGACTCCATTTTGTCTATCAAGTTACCTAGCAGACCTGGTGATGATTTTGTGGCATGGATGCCAGAGAGCAATGGCTTATTTTCTGTTCGATCTGCATACAAGCTCGGTATGGAACCGGCCTACTCCAGATTGAGCCTTGGACAGTCAAGTGCAGAGCCTTTGGGTGATCGTGGGATTTGGAACATTGTCTGGAAGGCAAAGGTACCTAATAAACTGAGGGTCTTCGCTTGGAAGACGGCCACTTCGACGCTTTCTGTGATGTCTAACCTACACCACCGCATTCAGACTATTAGCCCTATATGCCCTATCTGCGGCAATGAAGAAGAGGATGGCCACCACGCTCTAGTCCGGTGCACGATCGCTCGTGCGCTCAGGGAAGAGCTGCGTGTCCCCTGGCAGCTCCCCCCGGAAGAGGCCTTCGCTTATACGGGATCGGAATGGCTCCTTATCCTGCTGCAAAACCTCCCAGGTGAGCTGCGGTCAAAAGTTCTCTTTCTTCTCTGGCGGGTTTGGCATCATCGAAACAATATTATTCATGGAGATGGGAAAGCCTCAATCTCTGCCTCTGTCCCGTTTTTGGTAAACTACTTTCAGACTTTTAATTCTTTGACGAATCCAGTACCAGACGCAAAGGGGAAGTCTCTTAGTCCCCAGGATAGCGCGATATTTCATGCGGGTTCAGGTACTCCTAGCTCCTGGACAGCTCCAAGGTCTGGTGAAGTGAAGGCGAACGTGGATGCGGGATGGGATGCGGTCTCGAAGAAGGCGGGTATTGGCATCATTATTAGGGATTGCACAGGTAGTGTAATTCTTTCGGAGTGGAAGCCGATCCGAGGTTGCATATCAGCTGAAGAAGCGGAAATCCAGGCGGTGGTTGCGGGATTGAAGCATCTTATAAACCTGCGTCGATGGCTTGCTTCTCTCGAGACAGACTGTCTTCGTGTGGTTCATGTCCTAGCCGGCTCGGATAAGGATCGGTCGGGCTCTTGGTGCCTGTATGAGGAGGCGCGGGAACTCCTGAAGATCTTCACTCAAATATCTGTTCGCAAGGTTGATCGTCATAGTAATGGGGCTGCTCACTGTTTAGCCAGACTTGGTAAGACGGGAGAAGCTGGCATGTTATCTGGTGCAACACCGATCTGCGCATTGGCTGTTGTTGCACGTGATTGTAATTTGTAACCATACTCTGTGCTTATCGCGGGCAAGTTTTCAGACGCACTCTTTTCCTTCCAGGGTACCGAAGGGGACTGGAAGGTTTTTAATGAGGCGGGCTTGCTCTGCTTAATATAGTGTGGTTCCTTTCAAAAAAAAAAAAGTTGCTTGTTAAAAAAATTCATCGAAACATATGAAAATGTGGTCTAGTTTCGAAGCTCTCGTCATGGAGATTTTAGTAGTGAAAACGAATTGTAATTTCGTCACATGGTTTAAAAGTTACAGTATTTTTTAAATGATACTTGATATGAGTTAGCCTACCATTTCTTTGACAGCTAGATGTAAATAACTGTCACCTACTGTGTGTGCAGGAACGTCCGGCCGGCACGCGCCCGCTCATAAGATTTGAGGAACAAGTAAGGGGGAGGCGAACCCTAGGCGTCTCTGCTCCGATCGGAGCCAGACTTTTAACCGGACTCGGGATCGAATCAGGCCACCAGACGGAGTCGGGCTAATTATACCCAAGGCTATGGCCCCAGCAAGGCCCATCTGAACTAAGGGCCTGTTTAAGCCTATGTTGATCCCACTTGTCGTAGCAAATAACTATGTATCCCTAAAACCCTCAATAAAAGGAAACTAACTATTAACTATTTTTTTAATTCAAAAAATATATTATTTTTAGACAAGCTTTTGGGTCAATGTGTGTGTCATGCTATGTCTTGAAACACATCTTCTGCTCCCTCCAATCTGATAATAAGTGGATATTAATTATGAATTGGAGCGAGTATTATACCATATATAAAAACTAAATAATTTAGCCCATCCCCCATTTATTTGGTTAGGTAGGCTATTTTCTCTCCCCGTTCCTCCAATCAGCTAGCCACATGTATCCCTCCTCTTCTGTTTCTTACCTGTTTTTTTTTCATTTGCTTTTTTTTTTTACGAATGGACTCTACCGGTAACCGGATGCAAGGCTTCCTTCCTTCTTATTGTCAGCCGCCTCTACCGGTTAGGATATGTGTGTTTCCTCCGGAAACCTCTAGTGGGTGGGTCCCGCCATCCACCTTTTGGTTCTCTTTTGCCCGATCCACCCACCGCTTTGACCGAGATGTGGAGGAGAACAAATCCCCAAGGCCTCTTCCTGGTCATGCCTCGGTTCACGTCCCATGGTCGCCTCTCCTTCTAACACCCCTCGCCCTCCCCATCGTTGTTGTACACGGTTCACAACGGGACGGCAGCCTGAAGTCATCAGCTATCGTTGGCGACAAAGAGGCCCTCCATGGCCAGTGCCGCGGGGAGGTCCCAATTGGGGCGGTCGCCGCCTATGAATTCCGCCGCTAGGGAGGACGCGGTGCCTTATTTTCTCTTATCTTCTCTGACTTACGGCCGTCTCCATCGTCTGCCATGGCAGAGGTAAGGGGAAACTCCTCTACTCTACTTTACTGTCCGATTCATGTATGTAGAACTAGTAGGGTTCGATTAAACCGTTCGTAATGCTTAGATCTTGTTTGAGTAGAGCGGGCAGCTACAGCTTGTGCATCATGCCACATCACTCATCGTTGTCATTCAAGGCTGGATCCTTATGGTGCATATGGAAGCAGTCAGGCATGCTGCTTTTCCTCATGTCACCTAACGACCTATGTTACAACGAGATCAGAAGAGGATGGCCAATATAAACTACATCTACAACTACAACGATGTATCTATTACAAACTTGCTACTTAGAGACTGCCAAGTGAGTCGGTTTTGTCCCAAGTAATTGAAAGCCGACTCTGTAGTCTGATACGTTGAAAACGTACCTATAATTTTTGATGCTCCATGCTTATTTTACACCAATTTCGATATGTTTTGTTTACACTTGATTGCACTTTCATGCATTTTTCGGAACAAACCTATTGACAAGATGCCACAGTGCTAGTTCCCTGTTTTCTGCTGTTTTGTATTTCAGAAAAGTTGTATAGGAAATATTCTCGGAATTGGACGAAACAAAAGCTGAAGTTCCTATTTTACTGTAACGAAGACGGAGTCCAGAGAGCAGACGAAGAAGCGCCACAAGGCGGGCACACCTGGCCTAGGCGTGGCCTAGGCCCTAGCCATGCCTAGGGGTACTGTGGGCCCCTCGGGCACCCACCGACCACGCCCTTCCGCCTATTTATTCACCTGTTCGGAAAAACCTAAATACCCGAGCCCCCATCCACGAAAAGTTCCGCTGCGGCCGCTATCGCCGACCCTAGCTCGGGAGGGTTCTGAAACTCTTCCCGGCACCCTGCCAGAGAGGGAGATCATCACCGGAGGCCTCTACATCGCCATGCCCGCCTCCAAAGTGATGTGTGAGTAGTTCATCTTTGGACTACGGGTCCATAGAAGTAGCTAGATGGTTGTCTTCTCCAATTTATGATTCATGTTTAGATCTTGTGAGCTGTCTATCATGATCAAGATCATCTTTATGTAATGCTACATGTTGTGTTTGCTGGATCCGATGGATATTGAATACTATGGTTGAGATTGATTATATACTTGTCAATGTTATTTGTGATCTTGCATGCTCTCTGTTGCTAGTAGATGCTCTGGTCAAGTATGTGTTTGTGACTCCAAAATGGAGTATTTATGCTCGATAGTGGGTTCATGCTTCTAGTAATATGGGAGAGTGACAGTAACTTCTAAGATTGTAGATATGTTGTTGCTACTAGGGAGAAAATCAACAATACTTTGTCTAAGGATAATTCTATTGTTTACTTTACATACTTTGCTTAATGCGAAATCTGTTGCTTGCAACTTAATACTGAAAGGGGTGCGCACGCTAATCAGAAGGTGGATTATTAGTCATAGACGCAGTTGGATTACAGTCTATGTATTATGTTTTAATGCCTAAATAAATCTCATTGTATTCATCTTGTCATGTATGGTCTTTATTATGTCAATTGTCCGACTGTAATTTGTTCACCCAACATGCTATTTATCTTTATGGAGAGACCCCTCTATTGAACTGTGGATCCCGGTCCTTTCTTTTACACTGATAAAATCATCTACTGCAAACACCTGTTCTGCTTATTTACTACAATATTGTTCTCTTTAATTCCACTTCAAACAAACATCTCTTTCCACACTATACGGTTAATCGTTTATTTTCAGCAAACCGGTGAGATTAACAATCTCACTGTAAATTGGGGCAAAGTATTTTGATTTTGTTGTGTGCAGGTTCTACGTTGTTGCTGCTCCAGAAGAACACCATGCGCCTCCTCCGCATCCTTGATGGCGCATATCCGGCACTTCTGGAGATCCTCCTCGCCGGCACCCTTCTGTTCCGCTGCCATGTGTTTGCTCGCACAACACTTCAGCGGTCCATTATCCGCGCTCACCGCGGCAGGTCGTAGCTGGTTGGATTGTGTGGTAGGAGGCGGCGGCCGTATCGATCTATATAGATGGAAGGCAAGACGAGGGTGCGAGCCACCGGGACGGGCTCCGTATTGGATTAGGCCACGAGTCGGGGTCCGTGTTCTTTTTTTAGAGCATCTCCAACAGATGCTGTAAATTTCGGCGCGCTATACCTCCCTTCCGACGCGCTGTAAACGTTTGCCGCGCGCTTTGCCGCACTTTGCCCCGCCGGAAGCGCCAAAATGCAGCGCCTGCGCGGGCGGTAAAATTGGGCCTCCTTCGGACACTCTTAAATACAGCGCGCGCCGCCACGCGAACGGCTAGTTTTCTGTATATCGTTTGAAACGGATCAAACAAATCAAATAAAATTACGAAAAATTAACTGAAATTACGAAATATATTAAAAGTTCGACAAATACCGACATTTTATTTAAACTAAACTAAACTACTCGGAGTCCTCCCAATCAAAGTCCGACGATCCGTGATGTCTACGCCCCCTCCTTTTCCTGTAGACAGTGTTGGGCCTCCAAGAGCAGAGGTTTGTAGAACAGCAGCAAGTTTCCCTTAAGTGGATCACCCAAGGTTTATCGAACTCGGGAGGAAGAGGTCAAAGATATCCCTCTCATGCAACCCTGCAACCACAAAGCAAGAAGTCTCTTGTGTCCCCAACACACCTAATAGGTGCACTAGTTCGGCGAAGAGATAGTGAAATACGTGGTATGAATATATATATGAGCAGTAGCAACGGCAGAAAAGTGCTTTGCCCGAGACGGTAAACAAGCGGTAACACAGCAGTAGTAACGCAAAAACAAGAAACAAGCAGCGATAGCGTATTTAGGAACAAGGCCTAGGGATCATACTTTCACTAGTGGACACTCTCAACTTTGATCACATAACAGAATAGATAAATGCATACTCTACACTCTTGTTGGATGATGAACACCATTGCGTAGGATTACACGAACCCTCAATGCCGGAGTTAACAAGCTCCACAATTCAATGTTCATATTTAAATAACCTTAGAGTGCATGAAAGATCAACACGACTAAACCAAGTACTAACATAGCATGCACACTGTCACCTTCACACTATGTAGGAGGAATAGATCTCATCAATACCATCATAGCAATAGTTAACTTCACAATCTACAAGAGATCACGATCATAGCATACGCCAAGTACTAACACGGATGCACACACTGTCACCATTACACCGGGAGGAATAAACTACTTTAATAACATCACTAGAGTAGCACATAGATAAATTGTGATACAAAACACATTGCAATCATAAAGAGATATAAATAAGCACTTCACTACGCCATTCATAACAGTGAATAAGTATTCTGTGAAATATAGCCTAAGAGACCCACACGGTGCACACTGTCACCTTTACACACGTGGGACAAGGAGTCTCCGGAGATCACATAAGTAAAATTCACTTGACTAGCATAACGACATCTAGATTACAAGCATCATCATATGAATATCAATCATGTAAGGCAGCTCATGAGATTATTGTATTGAAGCACATAGGAGAGAGATGAACCACATAGCTACCGGTACAGCCCCGAGCCTCGATGGAGAACTACTCCCTCCTCATGGGAGACAGCAGCATTGATGAAGATGGCGGTGGTGTCGATGGAGGAGCCTTCGGGGCACTTCCCCGTCCGGCGGCGTGCGAACAGAGTTCTGTCCCCCGGATCTTGGCTTCGCGATGGCGGCGGCTCTGGAAGGTTTCTCGTACCGTGGTTTTTCGTATCGAGGTTTTAGGTCGAGGGGCTTCTTATAGGCGGCGGCGTCGAAGGTCAACGAGGCGACGACACCATAGGGGGCGCGGGCCACCCCTAGGCCGCGCCAGCCTATGCTCGTGGCCTGTGGCCCCCCTCGGCGACTCTCGGGTTCTGGATGCTTCCGGGATTCTAAGATCTTCGGCGTTGATTTCGTCCGATTCCGAGAATATTTCCTTACTAGGATTTCTGAAACCAAAACAAGAAAACAGGAACTGGCCCTTCGGCATCTCGTCAATAGGTTAGTTCCGAAAAACGCATAAAATCATCATAAAGTATGTATAAAACATGTAGATATCATCAATAATGTGGCATGAAACATAAGAAACTATCGATACGTCGGAGACGTATCAGCATCCCCAAGCTTAGTTTTTGCTCGTCCCGAGCAGGTAAACGATAAAAAGATAATTTCTGGAGTGACATGCCATCATAACCTTGATCATACTATTGTAAAGCATATGTAATGAATGCAGCGATCAAAACAATGTATATGACATGAGTAAACAAATGAATCATAAAGCAAAGACTTTTCATGAATAGTACTTCAAGACAAGCATCAATAAGTCTTGCATAAGAGTTAACTCATAAAGCAATAATTCATAGTAGAGGTATTGAAGCAACACAAAGGAAGATTAAGTTTCAGCGGTTGCTTTCAACTTATAACATGTATATCTCATGGATAGTTGTCAATGCAAAGTAATATAACAAGTGCAATATGCAAGTATGTAAGAATCAATGCACAGTTCACACAAGTGTTTGCTTCTTGAGATGGAGAGAAATAGGTGAACTGACTCAATATAAAAGTAAAAGAATGGTCCTTCAAAGAGGAAAGCATCGATTGCTATATTTGTACTAGAGCTTTGATTTTGAAAACAAGAAACAATTTTGTCAACGGTAGTAATAAAGCATATGTATCATGTAAATTATATCTTACAAGTTGCAAGCCTCATGCATAGTATACTAATAGTGCCCGCACCTTGTCCTAATTAGCTTGGACTACGGGATTATCGCAATGCACATGTTTTAACCAAGTGTCACAAAGGGGTACCTCTATACCGCCTGTACAAAGGTCTAAGGAGAAAGCTCGCATTGGATTTCTCGCTATTGATTATTCTCAACTTAGACATCCATACCGGGACAACATAGACAACAGATAATGGACTCCTCTTTTATGCATAAGCATGTAGCAACAATTAATTTTCTCATATGAGATTGAGGATATATGTCCAAAACTGAAACTTCCACCATGGATCATGGCTTTAGTTAGCGGCCCAATGTTCTTCTCTAACAATATGCACGCTCTAACCATAAGGTGGTAGATCGCCTTACTTCAGACAAGACGAACATGCATAGCAACTCACATGATATTCAACAATGAGTAGTTGATGGCGTCCCCAGAACACATGGTTATAAGAGCAACTTAAAAGAGATAAATATTCATATAACATTATTTTAGGCTATTTGTCCCATGAGCTATATATTGTAAAGGTGAAGAATGGAAATTTAAAGGTAGCACTCAAGCAATTTACTTTGGAATGGCGGAGAAATACCATGTAGTAGGTAGGTATGGTGGACACAAATGGCATAGTGGTTGGCTCAAGGGTTTTGGATGCATGAGAAGTATTCCCTCTCGATACAAGGTTTAGGCTAGCAAGGTTATTTGAAACAAACACAAGGATGAAGCGGTGCAGCAAAACTCACATAAAAGACATATTAAAAACATTATAAGACTCTACACCGTCTTCCGTGTTGTTCAAACTCAATACTAGAAATTATCTAGACCTTAGAGAGACCAATTATGCAAACCAAATTTTAGCAAGCTCTATGTATTTCTTCATTAATGGGTGCAAAGTATATGATGCAAGAGCTTAAACATGAGCACAACAATTGCCAAGTATCACATTATTTAAGACATCATACCAATTACTACATGTAGCATTTTCCGTTTCCAACCATATAACAATTTAACGAAGCAGTTTCAACCTTCGCCATGAAAATTAAAAGCTAAGAACACATGTGTTCATATGAACCAGCGGAGCGTGTCTCTCTCCCACACAAGCATTTATTCAAACAAAAACAAAAACAAAAGCACACAGACGCTCCAAGTAAAGTACATAAGATGTGGCCGAATAAAAATATAGTTTCAAGAGAAGGAACCTGATAATTTGTCGATGAAGAAGGGGATGCCTTGGGCATCCCCAAGCTTAGACGCTTGAGTCTTCTTGAAATATGCAGGGGTGAACCACCGGGGCATCCCCAAGCTTAGAGCTTTCACTCTCCTAGTCCTTGATCATATTGTATCATCCTCCTCTCTTGACCCTTGAAAACTTCCTCCACATCAAACTCGAAACAAACTCATTAGAGGGTTAGTGCATAATCAAAAATTCACATGTTCAGAGGTGACACAATCATTCTTAACACTTCTGGACATTGCACAAAGCTACTGAAAGTCAATGGAATCGAAAAATCCATCGAACACATCAAAACATGCAATGCGAAATAAAAGGCAGAATCTGTCAAAACAGAACAGTCTGTAAAGACGAATTTTATTGAGGCACCAGACTTGCTCAAATGAAAATGCTCAAATTGAATGAAAGTTGCGTACATATCTGAGGATCACTCACGTAAATTGGCATAATTTTCTGAGTTACCTACAGAGAATTTTGCCCAGATTCGTGACAGCAAAGAAATCTGTTTCTGCGCAGTAATCCAAATCTAGTATGAACCTTACTATCAACGACTTTACTTGGCACAACAAAACACAAAACTAAGATAAGGAGAGGTTGCTACAGTAGTAAAAAACTTCCAAGACACAAATATAAAACAAAGTACTGTAGCAAAATAAACACATGGGTTATCTCCCAAGAAGTTCTTTCTTTATAGCCATTAAGATGGGCTCAGCAGTTTTAATGATGCACTCGCAAGAAATAGTAGTTGAAGCAAAAGAGAGCATCAAGAGGCAAATTCAAAACAAATTTAAGTCTAACATGCTTCCTATGAAAAGGAACCTTGTACACAAATAAATTCATGAAGAGCAAAATGACAAGATCAGGAAGATAAAACAAGTGTAGCTTCAAAAATTTCAGCACATAGAGAGGTGTTTTAGTAACATGAAAATTTCTACAACCATATTTTCCTCTCTCATAATAATATCCAGTAGCATCATGAGCAAACTCAACAATATAACTATCACATAAAGCATTCTTATCATGAGTCTCATGCATAAAATTATTACTCTCCACATAAGCATAGTCAATTTTATTAGTTGTAGTGGGAGCAAATTTAATGAAGTAGCTATCATTATTATTCTCATCAAGTGTAGGAGGCATAATATAATCATCATCAAATTTATCCTCCATAACAGGTGGAACCAAAAGACTACTATCATTATAATCATCATAAATAGGAGGCAAAGTATCATCAAAGTAAATTTCCTCCTCAATGCTTGGGGGACTAAAAATATCATGCTCATCAAAGCCAGCTTCCCCAAGCTTAGAATTTTCCATAGCATTAGCAACAATGGTGTTCAAAGCATTCATATTAATAACATTCCCATTAGCATGCATATAAAGTTCCACGGGTTTTTTACTTCTCTCTTCAAACACATCATGTCCTAATTCAAGATAAAGTTCATAAAGATCTCTCATATTTTTGTTGTTTTCCATTATGCCTAACTAGTGTAAACAAGAAACAAAAAGATGCAATTGCAGGATCTAAAGTAAATAGCTTCGAGCACAAACACAATGGCGCCAGAAAAGTACTTTACCTGGAACCGAAGTATGAGTGCCTTTTACCTTTCCTCCCCGGCAACGGCAGAAAATAGCTTGATGTCTACGCCCCTCCTTTTCCTGTAGACAGTGTTGGGCCTCCAAGAGCAGAGGTTTGTAGAAAGCAGCAAAGTTTCCTTAAGTGGATCACCCAAGGTTTATCGAACTCGGGAGGAAGAGGTCAAAGATACCCTCTCATGCAACCCTGCAACCACAAAGCAAGAAGTCTCTTGTGTCCCCAACACACCTAATAGGTGCACTAGTTCGGCGAAGAGATAGTGAATACAGGTGGTATGAATATATATATATGAGCAGTAGCAACGGCACTAGAAAGTGCTTTGCCCAGACGTAAACAAGCGTAGTAACACAAGTGCAGAAACAAGAAACAAGCAGCGATAGCATATTTAGAACAAGGCCTAGGGATCATACTTTCACTAGTGGACACTCTCAACTTTGATCACATAAGAATAGATAAATGCATACTCTACACTCTTGTTGGATGATGAACACCATTGCGTAGGATTACACGAACCCTCAATGCCGGAGTTAACAAGCTCCACAATTCAATGTTCATATTTAAATAACCTTAGAGTGCATGAAAGATCAACACGACTAAACCAAGTACTAACATAGCATGCACACTGTCACCTTCACACTATGTAGGAGGAATAGATCTCATCAATACCATCATAGCAATAGTTAACTTCACAATCTACAAGAGATCACGA
This sequence comes from Lolium multiflorum, assembly GCA_030979885.1. Lineage (NCBI taxonomy): Eukaryota > Viridiplantae > Streptophyta > Magnoliopsida > Poales > Poaceae > Lolium > Lolium multiflorum. Next base: position 60,004,986 of record CM061750.1, on the reverse strand, counting down.
TCATAGCATACGCAAGTACTAACACGGATGCACACACTGTCACCATTACACCGTGCAGGAGGAATAAACTACTTTAATAACATCACTAGAGTAGCACATAGATAAATTGTGATACAAAACACATTGCAATCATAAAGAGATATAAATAAGCACTTCACTACGCCATTCATAACAGTGAATAAGTATTCTGTGAAATATAGCCTAAGAGACCCACACGGTGCACACACTGTCACCTTTACACACGTGGGACAAGGAGTCTCCGGAGATCACATAAGTAAAATTCACTTGACTAGCATAACGACATCTAGATTACAAGCATCATCATATGAATATCAATCATGTAAGGCAGCTCATGAGATTATTGTATTGAAGCACATAGGAGAGAGATGAACCACATAGCTACCGGTACAGCCCCGAGCCTCGATGGAGAACTACTCCCTCCTCATGGGAGACAGCAGCATTGATGAAGATGGCGGTGGTGTCGATGGAGGAGCCTTCCGGGGGCACTTCCCCGTCCCGGCGGCGTGCCGGAACAGAGAGTTCTGTCCCCCAGATCTTGGCTTCGCGATGGCGGCGGCTCTGGAAGGTTTCTCGTACCGTGGCTTTTTCGTATCGAGGTTTTAGGTCGAGGGGCTTCTTATAGGCGAAGAGGCGGCGTCAGAAGGTCAACGAGGCGACGACACCATAGGGCGCGCCCCCACTAGGCCGCGCCAGCCTATGCTCTCGGGCCTGTGGCCCCCTCCGGCGACTCTCGGTTGTTCTGGATGCTTCCGGGATTCTAAGATCTTCGGCGTTGATTTCGTCCGATTCCGAGAATATTTCCTTACTAGGATTTCTGAAACCAAAAACAGCAGAAAACAGGAACTGGCCCTTCGGCATCTCGTCAATAGGTTAGTTTCGGAAAACGCATAAAATCATCATAAAGTATGTATAAAACATGTAGATATCATCAATAATGTGGCATGGAACATAAGAAATTATCGATACGTCGGAGACGTATCAATCCGCTAGTCGGAGTCGTGTCGGACACCGGAGTGGTCGTCCACTCAAAGAAGGAGGAGGAGGTCGGCATGTTCGTCGACGGTCCGGCGCCTCTCTACTTCTCCTCCGCCCTCTTCGCCCTCCGCGCCGCCTTCTCCACCCTCTCCGCCTTCCTCGCCGCCGATCGCGGTCGGCCTTCTTCTTCGCGGCCGCCTTCGCCTTTGCCTCCTTCTTCTGCGCGTAAAATGCCTCCGTGGCGGCGACGTCCTCTGGGAACGTGCGCGCCCACTCGAGGCGCACGCGCTCGTCCTGCTCCACCACGCGCAGACGCTGCTCGAACTCGTGGGCGCGGCGCCGCTGCTCGGTCGTGACGATCGGTGACGGCGGCGCGAGCATCTCCGCCTGCTCGCGCGTCCAAACGTCGTCGAAGTTCATGTGCCGGCGGGGACGGCCGAGGCGCCACGCGACGGCGTCGTAGGCTCGCGCCGCCTCATGCGCGGTGTCGAAGGTTCCGAGTCGGATCCGCTCCTCGCCGGAGCGGATCTCCGCGTCGAAGCGGCCGCTCGGCCGCGCGCGGACGCCGCGGTAGCCGGAGCGGCGGCGCGGAGGCATGGCGCCGGAGGCGGAGGCGGACCGGAGACGGAGGCGGACCGTCGGCGCGGAGGCAGAGCGCTAGGGGAGAGAGAGCGAGGCGGAGCAACACGCGGAAGTTTCAGGCAGTTAGCGCGTTCGCGCGTGTCGCGTTTATAGCGCGCGCGGCAATTTTCCCGCGTGGGATGGCGCAAACGCGCGGACGCGGCAATTTTTTTACCGCGCAAGCCCTTTTCCCGCGTCTGCTGGAGCTTTGAGCGGGCGCCCGCGCGCCAAATAGGCGGTTATTTTGCCGCGCGCCTTTTACAGCGTCTGCTGGAGATGATCTTAGGGGATTTAGAATCTGTGTCCGTTTTGTTTTAGGCCACGAGTCGGGGTCGGTGTTATCTTTTTTAGGAGCTTCAACACAGCCAATCTGATGGTCCGTGACAGGTGTGATGCGATAGACCCATGCATAAATCTCCTTTCTTAGGTCTTCTTGAAACAAATGACGTTAGAAGGGAAACACACAATTATCATGCTAAGAAAAATCGTTCCTACGCATGTCTTCTGCATCAAATGATCATTGCACCAGAGATTTTCGTAAGAGGAAACGTTTTTCCTAAGGGCATCTTCAACATCTTCAACTTCAACATCTTCAACGGGGCAACACGAAGGGACACTAAGCGATTGTTTGTGTTCGCGTGGACCGAAAATGCGTCAGGCCCTGCTCTAGCGGGACGACGGAAAGTGACCGGCCTACCCGTGGCGACACAAACGCGGCGCATATTTGCACGGCGGACGCTGCGCGGACGCCCCAAGTGCCCACTCGCTTTTCCACCGGGTCCGCCTGGCAGCGAGCCATAGGGCTGTATCGAGGGCATCGCTTCCGCATCTTCACCGCAGCCTTCGCCATCAATGTCGTGGCTACCTTTTCTTCGCCCACACTGGCGGGCGGCGGCTGGGCTTCTGCGCCGTCTTCAATGGCATCGTGTCCCGCGTGCGGCTGGCCTTAAAAGTCGGTTGGAATCGTCTCTGGCATCACCCACACCACGGACACCTCCACTCCCACGACCTCCGCGCGCCACCGCAACACCATGGAAAAGAAGAATAATGACTTCGAAGCGTCCGGCAGCGGCACCAAGAAGGCGGAGCGGACACACAGGGTGCCGCTGCCCGTCAACGTGGCGCGGGTCATGTACACGAACTGGAGGCCGTGCGACAACTGGGGGGACGTGCACTGATACGTCTCAAACGTATCTATAATTTCTTATGTTCCATGCTACTTTTATGATGATACTCGCATGTTTTATACACACTTTACATCATTTATATGTATTTTCCGGCACTAACCTATTGACGAGATGCCGAAGAGCCAGTTGTTGTTTTCTGCTGTTTTGGTTTCAGAAATCCTACAAAGAAAATATTCTCGGAATTGGACGAAATCAACGCCCAGGGTCTTATTTTTCCACGGAGCTTCCAGAAGACCGAAGAGCATACGAAGTGGGGCCACGAGACGCCGCCACCATAGGGCCGTGCGGCCAGGGAGGGGTCCGCGCCGCCCTATGGTGTGGGCCCCTCGTCAGCCCTCCGACTCTGCCCTTCCGCCTATATATACTCTCCGTCGCGAAAACCCTATTACCGAAAGCCACGATACGAAAAACCTTCCAGAGACGCAGCCACCGCCAATCCCATCTCGGGGGATTCAGGAGATCGCCTCCGGCACCCTGCCGGAGAGGGAATCATCTCCCGGAGGACTCTTCATCACCATGATCGCCTCCGGATTGATGTGTGAGTAGTTCATCCTTGGACTATGGGTCCATAGCAGTAGCTAGATGGTTGTCTTCTCCTCATTGTGCTATCATGTTAGATCTTGTGAGCTGCCTATCATGATCAAGATCATCTTTTTAATGCTACATGTTGTGTTTGTTGGGATCCGATGAATATGGAATACTATGTCAAGTTGATTATCAATCTATCATATATGTGTTGTTTATGTTCTTGCATGCTCTCCGTTGCTAGTAGAGGCTCTGGCCAAGTTGATACTTGTAACTCCAAGAGGGAGTATTTATGCTCGATAGTGGGTTCATGCCTCTATTGAATCTGGGACAATGACAGAAAGTTATAAGGTTGTGGATGTGCTGTTGCCACTAGGGATAAAACATCGATGCTTTGTCTAAGGATATTTGTGTTGATTACATTACGCACCATACTTAATGCAATTTTCTGTTGTTTGCAACTTAATACTGGAAGGGGTGCGGATGCTAACCGAAGGTGGACTTTTAGACATAGATGCATGCTGGATAGCGGTCTATGTACTTTGTCGTAATGCCCTGATTAAATCTCATAGTAGTCATCATGATATGTATGTGCATTGTTATGCCCTCTCTATTTGTCAATTGCCCAACTGTAATTTATTCACCCAACATGCTATTTATCTTATTGGAGAGACACCACTAGTGAACTGTGGACCCCGGTCCATTCTTTTACATCTGAATACAATCTACTGCAATACTTGTTCTTTACTGTTCTTCGCAAACAAACATCATCTTCCACACTATACATTTAATCCTTTGTTTACAGCAAGCCGGTGAGATTGACAACCTCACTATTACGTTGGGGCAAAGTACTTTGATTGTGTTGTGCAGGTTCCACGTTGGCGCGGAATCCCTGGTGTTGCGCCGCACTACACTCCGCCACCAACAACCTTCACGTGTTCCTTGACTCCTACTGGTTCGATAACCTTGGTTTCTTACTGAGGGAAAACTTGCTCTGTACGCATCACACCTTCCTCTTGGGGTTCCCAACGGACGTGTGCTTCACGCGTATCAAGCTTTTTCTGGCGCCGTTGCCGTGGACTGAAGAAAAGTTACACCACAAAGATTTCTAACTCCCACGTCAACTGCACGCCAGCAACTTTTTTCTGGCGCCGTTACCGGGGAGATCAAGACACGCTGCAAGGGGAGCCTTCCACTTCCAATCTCTTTACTTTATTTTTGTCTTGCTTTACTTTATTTTATTTACTGCTTTGTTTGTTCTCTATATCAAAAACACAAAAAAATTAGTTACTTGCTTTAGTTTATTTAGTTTCTTGTTTGCGTTCTCCATATTAAAAACACAAAAATTAGTTACTTGCATTTACTTTATTTAGTTTGCTTTATTTACTACTGCTAAAATGAGTAATCCTGAAGTTGAAGTTCGTTCGTTTAAGCAACAAGGGGGAGAATGTTTAAAAGATGCTTGGTATAGAATTAGTGATGCTCATAATAGGTGTACTAAGTAACACTCCACTATTATCCTACTTAGGAACTTTTATGTTAGTATCTCTAGCTGGAATAGGTATGTTCTTGATACTCTTGCGGGAGGTAATTTCCTAGGCACTCCTGCTTTAGAAGCTAGTTGCATTATTGAGAGTCTAGTTGGAATACCACCTGTTAATGAAGTTAAAATTGAAATCTCTCTTGAAGATGTCATGAAAAAATTAGAGACCATAGAGCAAAATCTTCCAAGTATTAAGACCAAATTGGGAATATTACTTAATAGTACTGATAAACTTGATAAATCTCTAGGTGGAATTAATGAGAGAATTGCCATCTTAGAAACTTGTGCTACTCATGATAATCAAACCCATAGGATTAGTGAACTAGAAGAAGCTATGGGAACCTTGGGTTCAACTTTTTCTACTCTTAAGTTTAAGGAGAAAGCTTATGTGGGTAAGGAGCAAAAGTTCATGTATGTCTCTAAGTTGCCTAAGCCAAAAAACTATTATAGGCCTAAAATTGACAAAGCCCTTAGTACCACTATGGATAATGGAGCATCTAATATACCTATTTTGACAAATTATGAAAATTATGATGCTAATGCTTCATCTCTTGATGTTACTTGATTCACACTTTCTGCGCCTAGCTGAAAGGCGTTAAAGAAAAGCGCTTATGGGAGACAACCCATTATTTTACTTCTGCACTTTTATTTTATATTTGAGTCTTGGAAGTTGTTACTACTGTAGCAACCTCTCCTTATCTTTATTTTATTGCATTGTTGTGCCAAGTAAAGTCTTTGATAGTAGGGTTGATACTAGATTTGGATTACTGCGCAGAAAAAGATTTCTTACTATCACGAAATTGAGCAGCCCCATCCGTAGATAATTTAAAAATATCTGCCAATTTACGTGCGTGATCCTCAGATATGTACGCAACTTTCATTCAATTTGAGCTTTTTCATCTGAGTAAGTTAAGTGCCCCAGAAAAATTCGTCTTTACGGACTGTTCTGTTTTGACAGATTCTGCCTTTTATTTTGCATTGCCTGTTTTGCTATGTTTGATGGATTTCTTTGTTCCATTAACTTTCAGTAGCTTTGTGCAATGTCCAGAAGTGTTAAGAATGATTATGTCACCTCTGAATATGTGAATTTTCGATTATGCACTAACCCTCTAATGAGTTTGTTTTGAGTTTGGTGTGGAGGAAGTTTTCAAGGGTCAAGAGAGGAGGATGATACAATATGATCAAGAAGAGTGAAAAGTCTAAGCTTGGGGATGCCCCGTGGTTCATCCCTGCATATTTTAAGAAGACTCAAGCATCTAAGCTTGGGGATGCGCAAGGCATCCCTTCTTCATCGACAACTTATCAGGTCACCTCTAGTGAAACTATATTTTTATTCTGTCACATCTTATGTGCTTTACTTGGAGCGTCTGTTTGTTTTTTTTTTTTGCTTTTGTTTGAATAAAATCGGATCCTAGCATTCTTTGTGTGGGAGAGAGACACGCTCCGCTGTTGCATATGAACACATGTGTTCTTAGCATTACTTTTAATGTTCATGGCGAAGGATGAAACGCTTCGTTCATCATTATTATGGTTGGAAACGGAAAATGCTTCATGTGGTAATTGGTATAATATCTTGAATAATTTGATACTTGGCAATTGTTGTGCTCATATAGATCATGTTTAAGCTCTTGCATCATGTGCTTTGCACCTATTAATGAAGAACTACATAGAGCTTGTTAAAATTTGGTTTGCATGATTGGTCTCTCTAGAATCTAGATATTTTCTGGTGAGGTGTTTGAACAACAAGGAAGACAATGTAGAGTCTTATAATGCTTGCAATATGTTCTTATGTAAGTTTAGCTGTACCGGTTCATACTTGTGTTTGCTTCAAACAACCTTGCTAGTCTAAGCCTTGTATTGAGAGGGAATACTTCTCGTGCATCCAAAATCCTTGAGCCAAAAACTATGCCATTTGTGTCCACCATACCTACCTACTACATGGTATTTCTCTGCCATTCCAAAGTAAATTACTTGAGTGCTACCTTTAAAACTTCATTCTTTGTCTTTGCAATATATAGCTCATGGGAAAATAGCCTTAAAAACTATTGTGGTATTGAATATGTAGCTTATGTATCTTATTTCTTATAAGTTGCTTGTTGAGCGGTAACCATGTTTCTGGGGACGCCATCAACTATTACACCTTTGTTGAATATCATGTGAGTTGCTATGCATGTTCATCTGAAGTAAGGGTGATTTATTATGATCAAATGGTTTGAGTATGCATATTGTTAGAGAAGAACATTGGGCCGCTAACTAAAGCCATGAACCATGGTGGAAGTTTCAGTTTGGACATCAATCCTCAATCTCTTATGAGAGTATTATCTGTTGTTGAATGCTTATGCATTAAAGAGGAGTCCATTATCTGTTTTCTATGTTGTCCCGGTATGGATGTCTGATGGCGTGTAACTCACACGTTCGTTGGGAACCCCAAGAGGAAGGTATGATGCGCACGCAGCAAGTTTTCCTCAGAAAGAAACCAAGGTTTATCGAACCAGGAGGAGCCAAGAAGCACGTTGAAGGTTGATGGCGGCGGGATGTAGTGCGGCGCAACACCAGGGATTCCGCCAACGTGGAACCTGCACAACACAACCAAAGTACTTTGCCCCAACGAAACAGTGAGGTTGTCAATCTCACCGGCTTGCTGTAACAAAGGATTAACCGTATTGTGTGGAAGATGATTGTTTGCAGAAAACAGTAGAACAGTATTGCAGTAGATTGTATTTCAGTAAAGAGAATTGGACCGGGGTCCACAGTTCACTAGAGGTGTCTCTCCCATAAGACAAACAGCATGTTGGGTGAACAAATTACAGTTGGGCAATTGACAAATAAAGAGAGCATGACCATGCACATACATATCATGATGAGTATAGTGAGATTTAATTGGGCATTACGACAAAGTACATAGACCGCCATCCAACTGCATCTATGCCTAAAAAGTCCACCTTCAGGTTATCATCCGAACCCCTTCCAGTATTAAGTTGCAAAGCAACAGACAATTGCATTAAGTATGGTGCGTAATGTAATCAACAACTACATCCTTAGACATAGCATCAATGTTTTATCCCTAGTGGCAACAGCACAACACAACCTTAGAACTTTCTGTCACTGTCCCAGGTGTCAATGCAGGCATGAACCCACTATCGAGCATAAGTACTCCCTCTTGGAGTTACAAGCATCTACTTGGCCAGAGCATCTACTAGTAACGGAAAGCATGCAAGATCATAAACAACACGTAGATATAACTTTGATAATCAACATAACAAGTATTCTCTATTCATCGGATCCCAACAAACGCAACATATAGAATTACAGATAGATGATCTTGATCATGTTAGGCAGCTCACAAGATCCGACAATGATAGCACAATGGGGAGAAGACAACCATCTAGCTACTGCTATGGACCCATAGTCCAGGTGACTACTCACACATCACACCGGAGGCGACCATGGCGGCGTACAGCTCCCGGGAGATGATTCCCCTCTCCGGCAGGGTGCCGGAGGCGATCTCTGGATCCCCCGAGATGGGATCAGCGTTGGCGGCGTCTCGGAAGGTTTTCCGTATCGTGGCTCTCGGTACTGGGGGTTTCGTCACGGAGGCTTTAAGTAGGCGGAAGGGCAAGTCAGAGGCGGCACGGGGGCCCAAACCACAGGCCGGCGCGGCCAGGGGTGGGCCGCGCCGCCCTAGGGTTTGGCCACCCCGTGGCCCCTCTTCGTCTTCGGACTTCGGAAGCTTCGTGGAAAAATAGGCCCCTGGGCTTTGATTTCGTCCAATTCCGAGAATATTTCCTTACTAGGATTTCTGAAACCAAAAACACAGGAACTGGCACTTCGGCATCTTGTTAATAGGTTAGTTCCGAAAATGCACGAATATGACATAAAGTGTGCATAAAACATGTAGATAACATCAATAATGTGGCATGGAACATAAGAAATTATCGATACGTCGGAGACGTATCAGCATCCCCAAGCTTAGTTCTGCTCGTCCGAGCAGGTAAAACGATAACACAGATAATTTCTGGAGTGACATGCCATCATAATCTTGATCATACTATTTGTAAAGCATATGTAGTGAATGCAGCGATCAAAACAATGTATATGACATGAGTAAACAAGTGAATCATAAAGCAAAGACTTTTCATGAATAGCACTTCAAGACAAGCATCAATAAGTCTTGCATAAGAGTTAACTCATAAAGCAATAATTCAAAGTAAAGGCATTGAAGCAACACAAAAGAAGATTAAGTTTCAGCGGTTGCTTTCAACTTGTAACATATATATCTCATGGATATTGTCAACATAGAGTAATATAATAAGTGCAATAAGCAAGTATGTAGGAATCAATGCATAGTTCACACAAGTGTTTGCTTCTTGAGATGGAGAGAAATAGGTGAACTGACTCAACATTGAAAGTAAAAGAATGGTCCTCCATAGAGGAAAAGCATCGATTGCTATATTTGTGCTAGAGCTTTGATTTTGAAAACATGAAACAATTTTGTCAACGGTAGTAATAAAGCATATGCATCATGTAAATTATATCTTATAAGTTGCAAGCCTCATGCATAGTGTACTAATAGTGCCCGCACCTTGTCCTAATTAGCTTGGACTACCGGATCATCACAATGCACATGTTTTAACCAAGTGTCACAAAGGGGTACCTCTATGCCGCCTGTACAAAGGTCTAAGGAGAAAGCTCGCATTGGATTTCTCGCTATTGATTATTCTTCAACTTAGACATCCATACCGGGACAACATAGACAACAGATAATGGACTCCTCTTTTATGCATAAGCATGTAACAACAATTAATAATTTTCTCATATGAGATTGAGGATATATGTCCAAAACTGAAACTTCCACCATGGATCATGGCTTTAGTTAGCGGCCCAATGTTCTTCTCTAACAATATGCATGCTTAACCATAAGGTGGTAGATCTCTCTTACTTCAGACAAGACGGACATGCATAGCAACTCACATGAAATTCAACAATGAATAGTTGATGGCGTCCCCAGTGAACATGGTTATCGCACAACAAGCAACTTAATAAGAGATAAAGTGCATAATTACATATTCAATACCACAATAGTTTTTAAGCTATTTGTCCCATGAGCTATATATTGCAAAGGTGAATGATGGAATTTTAAAGGTAGCACTCAAGCAATTTACTTTGGAATGGCGGAAAATACCATGTAGTAGGTAGGTATGGTGGACACAAATGGCATAGTGGTTGGCTCAAGTATTTTGGATGCATGAGAAGTATTCCCTCTCGATACAAGGTTTAGGCTAGCAAGGTTTATTTGAAACAAACACAAGGATGAACCGGTGCAGCAAAACTCACATAAAAGACATATTGAAAACATTATAAGACTCTACACCGTCTTCCTTGTTGTTCAAACTCAATACTAGAAATTATCTAGACCTTAGAGAAACCAAATATGCAAACCAAATTTTAGCATGCTCTATGTATTTCTTCATTAATGGGTGCAAAGCATATGATGCAAGATCTTAAACATGAGCACAACAATTGCCAAGTATCACATTACCCAAGACATTTATAGCAATTACTACATGTATCATTTTCCAATTCCAACCATATAACAATTTAACGAAGAAGAAACTTCGCCATGAATACTATGAGTAGAAACCAAGGACATACTTGTCCATATGCTACAGCGGAGCGTGTCTCTCTCCCATAAAGTGAATGCTAGGATCCATTTTATTCAAACAAAACAAAAAACAAAAACAAACCGACGCTCCAAGCAAAGCACATAAGATGTGATGGAATAAAAATATAGTTTCAGGGGAGGAACCTGATAATGTTGTCGATGAAGAAGGGGATGCCTTGGGCATCCCCAAGCTTAGACGCTTGAGTCTTCTTAATATATGCAGGGGTGAACCACCGGGGCATCCCCAAGCTTAGAGCTTTCACTCTCCTTGATCATGTTGCATCATACTCCTCTCTTGATCCTTGAAAACTTCCTCCACACCAAATTCGAAACAACTCATTAGAGGGTTAGTGCACAATAAAAATTAACATATTCAGAGGTGACACAATCATTCTTAACACTTCTGGACATTGCATAATGCTACTGGACATTAGTGGATCAAAGAAATTCATCCAACATAGCAAAAGAGGCAATGCGAAATAAAAGGCAGAATCTGTCAAAACAGAACAGTTCGTATTGACGAATTTTAAAATGGCAACAGACTTGCTCAAATGAAAATGCTCAAATTGAATGAAAGTTGCGTACATATCTGAGGATCATGCACGTAAATTGGCTTAATTTTCTGAGCTACCTACAGGGAGGTAGACCCAGATTCGTGACAGCAAAGAAATCTGGAACTGTGCAGTAATCCAAATCTAGTACTTACTTTTCTATCAACGGCTTATCTTGGCACAACAAAATACTAAACTAAGATAAGGAGAGGTTGCTACAGTAGTAAACAACTTCCAAGACACACAAAATAAAAACAAAGTACTGTAGGTAAAAACATGGGTTTCTCCCATAAGGCTTTTCGCAGCTAGGCGTCAAGTATTATCAAGTGTATCATAATTGGTTCTCATAATAGAATCAAAAGGTACCTTCATTCTCTTTCTAGGGAAGTGTTCCATACCTTTCTTGAGAGGAAATTGATATTTTATATTACCTTCCTTCATATCAATGATAGCACCAACAGTTCGAAGAAAAGGTCTTCCCAATATAATGGGACAAGATGCATTGCATTCAATATCCAAGACAACAAAATCAACGGGAACAAGGTTATTGTTAACGGTAATGCGAACATTATCAACTTTACCCAAAGGTTTCTTTGTAGAATGATCAGCAAGATTAACATCCAAATAACAATTTTTCAATGGTGGCAAGTCAAGCATATCATAAATTTTCTTAGGCATAACAGAAATACTTGCACCAAGATCACATAAAGCATTACAATCAAAATCTTTAACCTTCATCTTAATGATGGGCTCCCAACCATCCTCTAGCTTTTTAGGAATAGAGGCTTCGCGCTCTAGTTTCTCTTCTCTAGCTTTTATGAGAGCATTTGTAATATGATGTGTGAAAGCCAAATTTATAGCACTAGCATTAGGACTTTTAGCAAGTTTTTGCAAGAACTTTATAACTTCAGAGATGTGGCAATCATCAAAATTCAAACCATTATAATCTAAAGCAATGGGATCATCATCCCCAATGTTGGAAAAAATTTCAGCAGCTTTATCACAAGCAGTTTCAGCAGTTTTAGCAGTTTCAGGCAGTTTTTCGCGCTTTGCATTAGAAGTGGAAACATTGCTAACACCAATTCTTTTATTAGTATTAGTAGGAGGTGCAGCAACATGTGTAGCATTAGCATTACTAGTGGTGGTAATAGTCCAAACTTTAGCTACATTCTTCTCTTTAGCTAGTTTTTCATTTTCTTCTCTATCCCACCTAGCACGCAGTTCAGCCATTAATCTTATATTCTCATTAATTCTTACTTGGATGGCATTTGCTGTAGTAACAATTTTATTATGATGATTCTCATTAGGCAAAACTTTTGATTTCAAAAGATCAACATCAGCAGCAAGACTATCGACTTTAGAAGCAAGTATATCAATTTTCCCAAGCTTTTCTTCAACAGATTTGTTAAAAGCAGTTTGTGTACTAATAAATTCTTTAAGCATGGCTTCAAGTCCAGGGGGTGAACTCCTATTATTGTTGTAAGAATTCCCATAAGAATTACCATAGCCGTTGCCATTATTATAAGGATATGGCCTATAGTTGTTACTAGAATTGTTCCGGTAAGCATTGTTGTTGAAATTATTATTTTTAATGAAGTTTACATCAACATGTTCTTCTTGTGCAACCAATGAAGCTAACGGAACATTATTAGGATCAATATTAGTCCTATCATTCACAAGCATAGACATAATAGCATCAATCTTATCACTCAAGGAAGAGGTTTCTTCGACAGAATTTACCTTCTTACCTTGTGGAGCTCTTTCCGTGTGCCATTCAGAGTAGTTGATCATCATATTATCAAGAAGCTTTGTTGCCTCACCAAGAGTGATGGACATAAAGGTACCTCCAGCAGCTGAATCCAATAAATTCCGTGAAGAAAAATTTAGTCCTGCATAGAAGGTTTGGATGATCATCCAAGTAGTCAGTCCATGGGTTGGGCAATTTTTAACCAGAGATTTCATTCTTTCCCAAGCTTGAGCAACATGTTCAGTGTCTAATTGTTTAAAATTCATTATAATACTCCTCAAAGATATAATTTTAGCAGGGGGATAATATCTACGAATAAAAGCATCCTTGCATTTAGTCCATGAATCAATACTATTCTTAGGCAGAGATAGCAACCAATCTTTAGCTCTTCCTCTTAATGAGAAAGGGAACAATTTTAGTTTAATAATATCACCATCTACATCTTTATATTTTTGCATTTCACATAGTTCAACAAAATTATTAAGATGGGCAGCAGCATCATCAGAACTAACACCAGAAAATTGCTCTCGCATAACAAGATTCAGTAAAGCAGGTTTAATTTCAAAGAATTCTGCTGTAGTAGCAGGTGGAGCAATAGGTGTGCATAAGAAATCATTATTATTTGTGGTTGTGAAGTCACACAACTTAGTATTTTCAGCGTTGGCCATTTTAGCAACAGTAAATAAAGCAAACTAGATAAAGTAAATGCAAGTAAACTAATTTTTTTGTGTTTTCGATATAGCAAACAAGATAGCAAGTAAAGTAAAACTAGTAACTAATTTTTTTGTATTTTGATTTAGTGCAGCAAATAAAGTAGTAAATAAAACTAAGCAAGACAAAAACAAAGTAAAGAGATTGAGAAGTGGAGACTCCCCTTGCAGCGTGTCTTGATCTCCCCCGGCAACGGCGCCAGAAAATATGCTTGATGGCGTGTAACTCACACGTTCGTTGGGAACCCCAAGAGGAAGGTATGATGCGCACAGAGCAAGTTTTCCCTCAGAAAAAACCAAGGTTTATCAAACCAGGAGGAGCCAAGAAGCACGTTGAAGGTTGATGGCGGGATGTAGTGCGGCGCAACACAGGGATTCCGGCGCCAACGTGGAACCTGCACAACACAACCCTTTGCCCCAACGAAACAGTGAGGTTGTCAATCTCACCGGCTTGCTGTAACAAAGGATTAACCGTATTGTGTGGAAGATGATTGTTTGCAGAAAACAGAGAACAAGATTGCAGTAGATTGTATTTCAGTAAAGAGAATTGGACCGGGGTCCACAGTTCACTAGAGGTGTCTCTCCCATAAGACAAACAGCATGTTGGGTGAACAAATTACAGTTGGGCAATTGACAAATAAAGAGAGCATGACCATGCACATACATATCATGATGAGTATAGTGAGATTTAATTGGGCATTACGACAAAGTACATAGACCGCCATCCAACTGCATCTATGCCTAAAAAGTCCACCTTCAGGTTATCATCCGAACCCCCTCCCGTATTAAGTTGCAAAGCAACAGACAATTGCATTAAGTATGGTGCGTAATGTAATCAACAACTACATCCTTAGACATAGCATCAATGTTTTATCCCTAGTGGCAACAAGCACAACACAACCTTAGAACTTTCTCGTCACCGTCCCAGGTGTCAATGCGGCATGAACCCACTATCGAGCATAAGTACTCCCTCTTGGAGTTACAAGCATCTACTTGGCCAGAGCATCTACTAGTAACGGAAAGCATGCAAGATCATAAACAACACGTAGATATAACTTTGATAATCAACATAACAAGTATTCTCTATTCATCGGATCCCAACAAACGCAACATATAGAATTACATAGATGATCTTGATCATGTTAGGCAGCTCACAAGATCCGACAATGATAGCACAATGGGGAGAAGACAACCATCTAGCTACTGCTATGGACCCATAGTCCAGGGGTAGACTACTCACACATCACACCCGAGGCGACCCATAGCGTAGAGTCCCCCGGAGATGATTCCCTCTCCGGCAGGGTGCCGGAGGCGATCTGGATCCCCCGAGATGGGATGCGGCGTTGGCGGCCTCTGGAAGGTTTTCCGTATCGTGGCCTCGCACGGGGTTTCACACGGAGGCTTTAAGTAGGCGGAAGGGCAAGTCAAGAGGCGGCACGGGGCCCATCCACAGCCGGCGCCGTGGGTGGGCCGCCGCCTAGGGTTTGGCCACCCCGTGGCCCCTCTTCGCTTCGTCTTCGGACTTCGGAAGCTTCGTGGAAAAATAGGCCCCGGGCTTTGATTTCGTCCAATTCCGAGAATATTTCCTTACTAGGATTTCTGAAACCAAAACAGCAGAAAAAGGAATCGGCACTTCGGCATCTTGTTAATAGGTTAGTTCCAGAAAATGCACGAATATGACATAAAGTGTGCATAAAACATGTAGATAACATCAATAATGTGGCATGGAACATAAGAAATTATCGATACGTCGGAGACGTATCAATGTCTAAGTTGAGAATAATCAAAAGCGAGAAATCCAAAGCGAACCTTCTCCTTAGACCTTTGTACAGGCGGCATAGAGGTACCCCTTTGTGACACTTGGTTGAAACATATGTTTGTAGGGATACGTAATATAGAAAACAAAAAAATTTCCTACCGCGAGAACGCAATCCAAGCCAAGATGCAATCTAGAAGATGGGAGCAACGAGGGATGAACGAGACTAACCCTTGAAGATTTCCAAAGCCTACAAGAGGAGGCTCTGCTGCGGTAGAAGATCACTTGCCGCTTTCAAAGCGCGTAGAAGATCTTGACGGTGCCACACAAACCTCCGTCCGTACTGGTCACACGTTCGGTGTTGATGACGACGTCCTTCTCCCCGTTCCAGCGGCAACGGAAGTAGTAGATCCTCCTCGAATCCCGGCAGCACGAACGTGGTGGCGGTGTCGATGGAGATCTCCGCGGAGCTTCGCTAAGCATATGCGGGAGAAGTAGTGGAGGAGGGGTGCTAGGTTTGGGGAGAGGGGGTGCCTTGGGCGCCGGCCACAAAGGGGGGCAGCCAAGGTTGGAGGAAAGAGTGGCTGGCCACCCTCCCCTTGTCCCTCATTATATAGGTGGAAGCCCCAAGAGTTGTAGTCCAAGTCTTCGAATAAGACTCCAACACCAAAACTTCCCAAAGGTGGGAAACCTACTCAAGGGGAGGCCTACTCAAGGTGGGACTCCCACCTTTCCTTGAGGTGGGGTGGGCGGCCACCGGTGGAGCCCACCGGGACTCCTCCTTAGGGTTTGGCCATGGAGTCCCTCCGGGACTCCACCTTCCATAGTGCCTTATTCCGGACTTTTCTAGAACCTGCCATAAATGCACGGATCATTTCCAAACTTGGAATATGACTTCCTATATATGAATCTTATTCTCCGGACCATTCCGGAACTCCTCGTGATGTCCTGGATCCCATCCGAGACTCCGAACAAAACTTCGAACTCCATTCCATATTTCCATATCTACTTAAACGACATCAAAACCTTAAGTGTGTCACCCTACGGTTCGCGAACTATGCAGACATGGTTGAGACCTCTCTCCGACCAATAACCAATAGCGGGATCTGGAGATCCATAATGGCTCCACATATTCAACGATGACTTTAGTGATCGACTGAACCATTTACATATGATACCGATTCCCTTTGTCACGCGATATTTTACTTGTCCGAGGTTTGATCATTGGTATCTCTATACCTCGTTCAACCTCGTCTCATGACAAGTACTCTTTACTCGTACCGTGGTATGTGGTCTCTTATGAACCATTCATATGCTTGCAAGCTATTAGACGACATTCCACCGAGAGGGCCCAGAGTATATCTATCCGTCATTGACAAGGTATCAACTTGTCAATGCCTATGGATTGTAGGCTAGGGTTTAGTTAAAAGTAGAGGGCAAGTAGATCTCGAAGGTTTCAGCCGAAAAGTACTCGACGATTATGAAAATTAGGGTTTGCGATAATGATTCGATGATCTTCGTCCCTCGAGTCCCCCTTTATATAGGAGGTGGAGCCGAGGGATTCGTGTAGTACAAATTACAGAGTCCGGGACGGTTTCTAACTCATCCCGCCAGATTACAAATAACACTTCCTATTACAACTCTATCTTTCCTTAAATACATCTTGGGCTCTCGAATCCTCTTATTCTTCGGGTAGTGGGCCTTCAGTAAACCCCGGGTACTATCTTCGGCAAGCCCATTTGGGATGCCTATGTCAGTAGCCCCCGAGATTTTGCTTGAATCGTAGAGTCAGGGAAAATCTCCACTGTTTATTTTTATTCAAAAGCTTTAACCTTTTTATACTTCTTCATATAAAATTCTATATTGTACAGGGATAATGGTAGTTGGGGCTAGTTCATCCGACGGATCAGGTACTAGTTAACCGCTCTAGTGGCAATCCGCAAAACCTACTTCAAGATCACGTCCCTAGACATGATCTGGATACTGGTGTAAACGTCGACAGGTGCCGCTTAAGGTCTTACCATTCCGTCGAGTCCCGGCCAAATTTATCGGGTACCTAACGCGTCCGTTAGATTTTCTTCGTATCTCGTTGATACGGATAAAAGCAGCAGCGCAGCTTTGGCGATGCCACGCCAGAACGGATCTGGGTCTTACCTTCGCAAATTTGCGGCATTCAGAAATTGATCGCAACTTTGGGTTCGAGAATATATTGTCGAGTGCTTTTCCGGCTGTTGGAATGGCACATTTTATCGAGTCAATTTTGACTTATATTGTTCTCCCGATGGGAGTATATGTAGAGTTAATTATAACTCGAAATATACTCTCTTGCTTTTCTATCTTTTATTTTTGAACTTCATCGGGAACGCGCAGCGTTCCCGATGGGAGTAGCCCCCGAGGCTACAGCCAAGAACTTGTGCTTGGTTGTAGGCTCAACATTTTAGTCCACCTTGTCACTATATTGTTATTATGTCCCAATATGATCTTCTCTTTATCTCTCGGGTGCGCGAACAGCGCTCCCGATGGGAGTAGCTCCCGAGGCTACAGCCAAGGACTTGTGCTTGGTTGTCAACATTTTCTATATTGCCATACTCGAAATTTTACTTTTTGTCGAAGTAGCCCCCGAGCATTTGGGCAAAAACTTGTATTTGGTCAAAGGCTCCCGAAGTATTCAAATAACTCCTCTTGTCGCCAATCTTTTCGAATTCTTGTCGGCATGCTTCAAATTTACTTCATCTCTGTTTAATAGTCGTGATTTTTCTGCCCTGTGGTCCATTGCTTCTTCCACGTTGACACGTCGTGCAAGTGGGGGACACACGTCCTCCGCTTTTCCTGGCGCACGTACGGTAACGCTTATCTCAATAAAAATACCTTTTTACCCTTTTATCTAGAAGATTTGTTGTCACCACACGATTTCTTCATCCAACGGTTCATCGCTTCACCCGATTCTTATATAAACCTTTCTTCAACCTCCGTGCACTCCCTCGCTTGCGCCGCACATCTGTTTCTCTTCGCAAAGCTTCCCCTGCGCCCAACTCTCTCTGTTCTTCCACACTCACGATCACTGCTTTGCCCATTGCCGTTGATGCCACCGCGCACACGACTTACTCGCCACAGCACGCCAGAATCCAAGATGGCCGCCGAAGATCTTGAGTGGGAGAGATCCAAGATCTCCAACCAGGATGTCAATACGCTGAAGAGGCTTGGCCTCATGAAGAAAGAAGACGCCATCCGCTTTCCTAGCGAGGAGAGCTACCCCAACCCTCCAATGGAGTATCGGGTTAGTTTCGTTGATCACCTTATCCGCGGCCTGTCGGCCCCAATTCATGATTTCCTCCGCGGCCTTCTTTTCGTTTATGGGATTCAACTGCACCAGTTGACCCCCAATTCCATCCTTCACATTTCCATTTTTATCACACTTTGCGAATGCTTCCTCGGAATTCCTCCTAATTGATTCGTGGAAACGCATTTTCTGCCTCCGCCGTAATGGAGCCACAACGCCACCTATAACATAGGCGGCTGTTATCTGTGGTCCGAACTGATGTCGATTATTTCGACGTCAAGTTTCCTGATTCTGTCCAAGGATGGCGCAAAAGATGGCTCTACATTCACGAAGAAAGTGCCAACTCGTGGAGCACAACATAATTCCTTTCGACGGAAGTGCCAAGATCCAGCGCCGCCGCTCCTGGGACGCCGAAGCTTCCGAAGAAGAGAAAAAGGCGACAGAAGCACTTATGTCTCGTATTCATCAGCTCCAAAATACTCGAGGCAAAGAACTATCTGGTGTTCAAATCACGCCTACTTCCTTAGGATTAGAGTGCACCTCTTCAGGCTCGCAAAAATCCCCTTTGGACGTATTGGTGAAAACGACGCCACAGAATCTCCAACGATCTTTCAAAGGACTTGGAGAAATTGGTTCGAAGAGTTTCTCGACTAGCCAAGAAGGATCCTATTCCCTCCTCTTGTCGAGTAGAACCATACAGTGCTTCCAATCCTCTTCCCGAGGTATTTTGTCTTCTCGAGTTTTTGTCTTGTTCTAAACTTTTCCTTGCATCTCATTGTATTGGTATCTCGCTAATTTTCTTTTGTCGCTATTTTCTTGCAGAACCATCCTACTATGGCTTCCCTTCCTCCTCTTCCTGAGGATGGAGAAGTCGAAGAAAGGACCATTGTCACGGATGATAATCAGGAAGCTCCATCTTTTGTGAACGAACCCGTGGATTCTCGAAAATCTGCGGGTCATTCTGAAGATACTTTATCGGCACAATCTCCTCCCCCCGCTGTCTCTCCAAGAGGCAAAAGGAAAAGGAACGATGTCGAAGATTCCGGCACTTCCAAAGCCGAAGAAATTGATCCTTCACGTCAGAAGGCAGCTTATGATCCTTATCTTGGATCCTTCGTCAGCTCGTAAGTCCTTTTTACTTTTCTTCTTATTTCTGTACTCGAAATGTTTATCTTGTCTTGATTTTAAGCTGTCGATTTTTAACCAACAGTGATGACGAGGAAGAAGTACCAAGTGTTGACGTGGCTCCTCGAACAAGCACGTCACATACTGTACTTGCCTCAGACACGCTAGTTGAAGGAGAAGAATCCTCGCCTCCTCAACAAAACGTCGTCACCACAACTCCGCCATCAAGCCCCCTTGCTCCTTCACCAAAAAGGACAAGGGTTGAAAAGATTGTTGAGCTTGCCCCTCAATTGGGCAGTTCGTCGACTCTGCTCTTGGATGATGTAAGTTTGTTGATATCTGTGTTTCCCCTATGTTGCTTTTTTACGTCTTCACTCTCTTTTTCATGTCGGTGCTTCTTTTCCTGCGTTCTTCTTTAATAGCCCATGATCAAAGAGCTTCTCCGCATTGGGTCCCAATTTATTGGGTACCGTGAGTATGCTAGCAGAGCCGAAGGTAACAACTTTTATACTTGCCGTTTTTCCTTGACTTTTTGCTCCTGTTGCTTGTCGCGATTTTTGATCTTTCCTCTCTCTCTTTTTTATATCTCGACAGAGAAACTTGCAGAGGCCACCAAACGTGCCGACGCGCTTGCTCAAAAACTTGAGCAAAGTGAGGCGGCTCGTAAGAAAGCCGAGCTTGTTGCTAGTGAAGCCAAAGCCGAGGCTGATGACGCTAGAGCAAAGGCTGCTAGTGTCGAGGGATTGCAGAAAAAACTTGAGGATGCTGTAACTGCCTTAGACGAGCACAAAGCTGCACAAGCTTCTCGTGAACAAGGAATCCTCAAACGTCTGAAATCCCAAAGTCGACGCACTTTCAGTAAGTTTTTTGATCCCTTCTATTTTTACGAGAGTCACTGTTTTTTGTTGTTTGACCCACATTTTATTTCCTTGGCAGACCAAACAAACCAGGAATTTGATCTGTCGAATCCTATCGACGACCCTCTCATTGATGCACTTTCCTATCTGGAGCTGCATGGGTCCGAAATTCGTGAAGGCGTGGCCAATGCTAATGCAGGATTGTCGGCGTTGTTCCCCTACTTCTTCCCGAAGAAAGAGGAGCCCTCGACTTTCCTTAATCTTGCCAAGATGTTCAATTCATCGGAAGACCTTGGACTGAAGATGCGCCAAGAAAATATGAAAATTGCTGTCGAAAGCACTGTCGCTTTGGTTGCTGACAGTCAACAGGCTGTTGATTGGACGAAAGTTGGCGACACCGAGCAGATAGAGCAATCAAGATGGAGGTCGTTGATTAAGGCAGCCAAGCCCAACACGAAGAAGATCTTGGCCTATCTCGGGATCAAACCAGCGTCGACTCCTAGCTCATCAAGGCCGGAGGTCTAGTTGCATGCCTCTTTATTTTTCTTTCTATGTTTCTTTTGCTCTTGTCGCCAAAGTAGTCATTTGGCGACACGTACTTCCTTAGCTCCACTGTAATGCCTTTGTAATTATTCCGAGAGATCAATGAAAACTCTATCTTTGTTTGTTGTTTGATGTTGTCTTGTCTAAATTTCAGTTGATATTTGATAACTATACTCCGTCTTCCGCTCCTTCCAATATTTCGCCTTCTTCTTCTCGCTCGAGGAGAGCTTTTGCTGATACTGCACCTGTCGAAGATACCTTGTCGCAAGAACTGGACGAACTTCGACAGCAACTTCAGTATGCGAAGAAACAAACACTTGTGATGATGGAAAAGTTTCACAAGTCATCCGAAGCCGAAAAATTGCACTTCAGCAAGCTCGCGAGGCCGTGGCTGCTAAGGAAATTGCTGCTTCCGAGGCTGAAAAGGCGACTACTCGAGAAAATTTCATGCTCGAGTTAATGAATGAAGCCAGTGCGGATATGTCGGGTATGCTTGTTTCATCCTCCGATATCTTTTATCTTCATGCTACGTCTCTTGAAGTTTTTCTGCTCCTTTGCTTTAACAGGTTCCTTTATTGATGCTGTTGCCGAAGAAGAGAGGGTAAATACTAGGACGAACCTCCTTGTTAACCTTTCCCTTGATCATGGTTCTTTGTTTTGGGCTACGCCAGAAAGGACCCGCCAGGTTGTCAGATTTCAAGATCGCGTTTCTCAAACTCGCGATTTCCTTGATTTCTGTACCAAGACCCTGTTCATGGTTTACAATTCCATGTTCCCTCGGAACGTTCAACCAAAAACTCTTCCTGAGGTAATGGAAAAATTTAAGGACGCTCACAAGATCCATGATTTTGTCAAAGCTCAACTGGTGGCTGGCGCCAGATTTGCTCTTATCATGCTTCAGATATGCCACTCGAAACTTGACCTGACCCAAGTTGTTGCGAAAGTTCATGAGAAGGTAAAGCGCCGAAGAGTTGGTGTCGACCGAATTAACACGAAGGTTTCGCCTATAGCCGAAGAAATGATTGAAGACCTTCTTCGGATGGATGCCGACTTTTTTGCCGACGGTCATTATGCTGACTTTCTTGGCGCTGCTCCCGAAGAAGGTAGAATTACCCTTGATGACATACTGCATCAGGAGTAGTTATTTTCCTTTTGTAGATAACTCTTCTTTTTAACCTATGACTTTGATTATATATTGTGAAGCAAACGTCGTATTTCTATATTTGACTAGCCCCCGAGTATTTCGGTGGCTAGTTGTTGCGAGGTTTTTGAACCAAGGCATTTATTATGGT
This sequence comes from Lolium multiflorum, assembly GCA_030979885.1. NCBI lineage: Eukaryota > Viridiplantae > Streptophyta > Magnoliopsida > Poales > Poaceae > Lolium > Lolium multiflorum. The sequence continues at coordinate 59,982,591 of CM061750.1, read as the reverse complement.
GAATATCAGCCCCCGAGCGTTTTTATTGAGTACTATTTTGTATTTTGATTGACTCACGAGGTATTTTTAATACCAAGGCGATGCTTTTTTCTTTCGACGAACTATATTGAAATTTTTTGGGTTCGAGACTTTGAGCATGTCGATAAAGAAAAAGTTATATTGACACTATCTTTATTATATTGCAGCACCGCGAGCCCGCCTCATTAAAAACCCGGCCCCACTCGGTGCCCCGAAAAAGGAAAAGAGTGCGCTGAAAACTCGCGGGCGTTTCAGTACATTGAAGTTTCATAAGGACTGTATTTCAGCTCTAGGCATAGAAACGCCTGAGTTGCGCCACGTTCCAAGGGTTTTGCTCCTCCACCCCTGTCTTCTTGTCCTTTATTCGTATGCTCCTCCTCCGATTACTTCGTGACGATGTAAGGGCCAAGCCATGGTGACTCGAGTTTTTAATGACTTTTTTGCGTGAGCCAAGAACTAGGTCTCCCACCTGAAAAGACCTCGCCGCAAACGTCGACGGTGGTAGTTTTTCAAGTCCTGTTGGTATTTGGTCCCTTGATAGTACTTCGTCTCGAGCTCGTCGAGTGCGTCGACGTCGTCCTCCAACGCTGCCGTAGAAGTTTCTTCATTATATTCAGTGACTCTGGGGGAGTCGTGCTCTATTTCGTTGGCGCATCGCCTCGCTCCATGGACTAGAAAAAACGGGGTCTCCTGTGTCGCTGTATTTGGTGTTGTTCGGATGCTCCACAACACACTTGGTAGTTCTTCCGGCGTGTATGCGAGCTTTTTCCAAAGTGGTCCAACAGGCGCTTGATGCCGTTGCAAATGATGCCATTGGCTTTCGACTTGCCCATTGGTTTGAGGATGTGCAACCGATGCAAAGTGCAGCTTGATACCTACTTCCTTGCAATAATCTTTGAATTCGTTGGATGTGAAGTTACGCCATTGTCTGTGACGATGCTGTGGGGTACTCCAAATCTGAAGACGAGGCCTTTTACGAATTTTACTGCAGATGCTCCGTCTGGTGAATTTATCGGCTTCGCTTCTATCCACTTTGTAAATTTGTGCTACTAGCATATACTCCTTTCCTCCTGGCCAGGATTTGTGTAACTTGCCTACCATATCAAGTCCCCATTGGGCAAAGGGCCATGACAATGGTATTGGTGCTAGTTCTGCTGCTGGAGAGTGGGGTTTTGCGGCAAACCTTTGACACGCGTCGCAAGTTCTTACTATTTCCTTAGCGTCCTCGATTGCTGTCAACCAATAGAATCCTGCCCGAAAAACCTTGGCTGCAATAGCTCGACTACTTGCGTGGTGGCCACAGATTCCTTCGTGTACATCCTTCAGAATTATTCTTCCTTCTTCGGTGTGACACCTTTGCAGGACGCCTGAAATACTCCGCTTATAATTCCCCTTTGACTACCGTGAAGGCTTTGGAGCGTCGAATTATTCGCCTTGCCTCGACTGGATCATCGGGTATTTCTTTCCTGAGGATGTATGATATGAACGTCTGCATCCATGGTATCTGTATCACCATGACCAGGTCTTGTTCTTCTTCTTCTTCCTCTTGCTCTTCCTTGGTAGCCCCCGAGGGTTTCTTCTCCTTCTTTTTTGACTTTGTTGATTTGGTGGATCTCTCTGTTATCTCTTCCCAGAATACCTGGCGGGACCGCAAGGCATTGCGACCCGATATTTGCAAGAACGTCGGCTTCGTCGTTGCTCAATCTACTAATATGATTTACTTCGCATCCATCGAACAACTTCTCGAGCTCGTTGTACACCTCCTTGTATGCCATCATGCTATCATTGACTGCGTCACATTGGTTCATAACTTGCTGAGCCACCAATTGTGAGTCGCCAAAGATTTTTAGTCGAGTTGCACCGCAAGCTTTCGCCATCTTCATCCCGTGTATGAGAGCCTCATATTCTGCTTCATTGTTAGATGCGTTAGGGAACGTCATCCGAAGGATGTACTTCAACTTATCGCCTTCAGGTGATATGAGCACTACTCGCGCCAGCCCCTTCTAGTCTTTTGGACCCATCAAAGTTCATGGTCCAGGTTCTCGACAAGTCTGGAGGTCCCGTGTTTTGCAGCTCCATCCACTCTGCGATGAAATCTGGCAAAACTTGCGACTTGATTGCTTTTCTTTTTTCATACGTGATGTCCCGAGGGGAAAGTTCTATTCCCCAAAGGGAGACACGACCCGTGGCTTCTGGATTGTTTAGTATATTTGACAAGGGAGCTTCATTGACCACTATGATCGGATGTGCCGAAAAATAGTGGCGCAATTTTCGTGCTGTTGTGAACACTCCATATGCTAGCTTTTGGTACTGAGGGTACCTTTGTTTTGAGGGCGACAGAACTTCGCTCACGAAGTATACTGGCCTCTGCACTCCATGGATTTTGCCTTCTTCTTCTCTTTCGACTACTAGCACCGTGCTAACCACTTGAGGTGTGGCTGCAATATACAACAGGAGAGGTTCCTTTTCCTTTGGTGCCACCAAAATTGGTGGTGTCGAAATTTTGCGTTTCAAATCCTCGAAGGCTCTATCGGCCTCTTCGTTCCATTGGAATTTATCTCCTTGCTTTATCAAAGCGTAAAATGGTAACGCTTTTTCTCCTAGCCTGGCGACGAATCTGCTCAATGTCGACTCTCCGTTAGTCGTATCTCTTTCAACTTTGTTGGCTTCCTCATTGTTACTATAGCTTGTATTTTTTCTGGATTTGCTTCAATACCTCTTGCTGAGACTAGGAACCCAGGAGTTCTCCTATGGGACACCGAAAGAACACTTGGTCGGGTTCAACTTTGGCAGAATTTGTCGAGGTTGTCAAAAGTTTCTTTGAGATCCTCGATCAGCGTTGCCCCCTTTTTGACGTTATGACGACATCATCGATGTATACTTGCACGTTTTTCCCGATCTGTGTTGCTAAACACTTCGTATCATCCTCTCGATATGTTGCTCCCGCATTTTTTAGACCGAAGGGCATTGTCTTGTAGCAAAACACGCCGTAAGGTGTAATAAACGCTGTTTTGGCTTCATCATCTTCTTTTAATCTGATCTGGTTATAACCAGAGTATGCATCCAAAAAGGAAAGACGTTCACATCCTGCCGTGGAGTCGATGATTTGATCGATCCTTGGGAGGAAAGTGATCCTTAGGACAATGTTTATTGAGACACGTGAAGTCGACGCACATGCGAAGGACTACCGTGTGTTTCTTCGGCACCATCACTGGGTTAGCTACCCATGTAGCTTCAGATATCTCTTTGATAAAACCAGCCTCCTCGGTCGATTTATTTCGGATAGCATGGCTTTGCGGTTTGGTTCGAAAACGCCGCAAAGGTTGTTTGATTAGTTTTGCGACTGGATCCAAGTTTAGGTGGTGCTCGGCAAGTTCCCTGGTACCTCATGTCAGCTGGACACCATGCAAAGATTTTCCAGTTCTCACGGAGGAACTTGACGAGCGCGCTTCCTATGCGATATCCATATTTGTTGCAATGGATGTTGTTTTTTTCGGGTCTGTCGGGTGGATTTGCACCTCCTTAGAATTTTTCTCGGTATTGAAAGTTGACTCTTTATTTGGCCTTCCAACGTCTGGCAGTACGTCGTAGTCAGTCATGCTTTTTGACGCCAAATACTCAGCTTGCATCCCGAAACTTTCTGATAGCCGATGAAAATCCTTGTCGCATTTATCGGCTAAAGCGCTTCCTTTGACTCGTGATTGGTCCCCTGGTCCAGGTAGCCTCCACAATGTATGTAATGTGGCACGCCATAAATCTAGCGTATGCTGGTCGTCCCAACAAAGCGTGGTATTGCGACGGAAAATCTACGACTTCAAATTCCAGCCTCTCGATTCTATAATTCTCTCGGGTTCCAAACTGAACGTCGAGGTTGATTTTTCCCAATGGATAATTTGGCTTCTCTGGTGTGATACCGTGGAACCTTGTGTCTGTTGGCTTCAGGTTCGCTAAGGATATGTTCATCTTCCTCAATGTATCTGCATACATGAGGTTTGCTGCTGCCGCCGTCTATGAACACTCGAGAGACGTCAAACCCTGCAATAATGCGGTAGAATAAGTGCTGACTGCCCTGGTCGAGGAACTTGTTGCGGATGATCTGCTATGGTGAACCCAATATCTTGCCCTGACCAATTAAGATACTCGACAGTTGGTGGAGGCATTTTTTCTGCCATAAACACTTGTCGTGAGATTACTTTCTGAGCTCTATTTGATGGCCTTGCCTTCTGAATCATCGACACCGCTCCATGAGAATTGGGATCAACGTAAGGTGGTGGTGGGGATGTCACGCTATTCGAAACATGTCGATTGTCGTCAGATTGCGGGAGGTGGTGGCGGTGATCTCCTGGGTTCCCGAGGATTTCTCTGTGCGCTCGAGCATTAGCGTGCTCGCATGCCTTAGCATTGCCTGAAAATTTCGACAGTCTTTCGCAAGTGCCCGACTGTCTTTTACCGTTGTTGTCAATGAAAAAGTGCATCTGACACGGCCCGTTCATCATCTCTTCAGGGGACATGAAAGGCCTTGGGAACCTGGGCCCGCTATTTTGTCTGTTGTTGCGAGAATCGTCCCTGTTGTCGCTTCGCTGCTCACTGCTTCTCTGATAATCATCTCTGTTGTTTCCTCCTGTATTTGTTTGAAAACCTGCCGAGATTTGTCCTGGAGCGTCGTAATCCGGTACTGCGAGGAAACCGTCGCCTTGGTTGATAATTTCGCCCCCGGTCCTCTTCTGGCGACCTGTGTCGTTTGTTATAGACATCATCTTCTCCATCTGCCCATTTGTTTGCTATCTCCATTAACGCAGATACTGTTCTTGGATTGGTTCTCCCCAAGTCCTCGACAAAATCTCCACGCCTGATTCCTGCAACAAACGCATCTATTGCTCTCTCGTCAGATATATTTTCTGCCGAGTTTTTGATGATATTCCATCTTTGGATGTATTTTCTCATTGACTCATCTGGCTTTTGTCGACATGCTCTCAACTCCTCTAACGACGCAGGTTTTTTGCACGTGGATCTGAAGTTCTTGACGAACACGTCCTCGAAACTTTCCCAGCTGTCGATAGATCCTGGAGTGAGTTTCTTTATCCATGATCGTGCGGCTCCACTCAAATGCACCTGAATGCTTTGCATGGCTGTTGCCCTGGTTCCTCCCGTGAGCTTCACTGTCTCCAGATAGTCGACTAGCCAATCCTCTGGATCTTGAAGGCCGTCGAACTTTTTGAAATTGTCGGGTAGCTTGAATCCTGAAGGGACTCGAGTTTTTCGGACTCTCCTCGTGAAGCATGGCAAGCCGCACATATCTTCGTCGTTAAGCTCCGGAGATTGCCGATGATCCCTTCGCTTTGTCGCTCTGTCGACTCTTGCTTGTGCTGCCGTATCTTGCTCCACTTGGTCCTTCAGGCTGCCGCCGTTGTGCTGCAGGTCGGGACTATTTTGCCTTGTCGTTCTTCGGGAGGCGTTGAAACAACGCTGTCCCCATAGCTCCAACTCCTGCTATCGCCATATTGTATAGTGTTTCCCTTGGATCACCTGGAGGTGGTTTAGACGCGAGGATAAAAGCTTGTGTCGCCATATACCCAGCTTCTGGTGTCTTAGGGATAATGTTTCCTCTTGTGTCTATCGACATAAAGGACATGTCGAGGTTTTGAACCAAGTGCTCTCTTTCTGCTTCGGGTATGTGTTGTAACCTTGATCTTCCTCTGTTTCGAGCCTCCCTGTGGCTATCACCCGAAGTTCTAGATTGTCGACTCAGATCTGCCTCTCCCCGCTCGGATGCGTGCCGTCCTTTCCCCGTTCAACTCAGTCTCTTTTTCCAATTCCTCGCAGCTCGTGCGAGCCTATATTGATATGCTTGCAATTCCTCCGGTGTGGCCGTGGTAGCCATTGGTTCTGTACCGTTCATAGCTCTCGCGGCTCGTCCCACGCTGTTTGTGAAAGTTGGACTCTATCTCGCGGCTCGGCCCGAGTATTTATTGCCCGTGCCTTGTCGCAGATTGGAGGGATCGACGCATGGATTTCCCGCATCGTCGAAAGCCTCGATGTTTCCTCTTGATCTTCAATGGCATAAATCTGATGATACTTTGTACTCAGATCTATGTTTGGTTTGGTGGCATCATCGTTAGATTGATGAAGACCTTGCCCACTGTGATAGATTTGTCGATGAAGTCATAGCTGTCGACATCGCTTGAGCCATCGCTTATATATGAGTCCGCAGATGACTCAAACGACATGTCGTTGAAGATCTTGGCGAGTTTCTCTCTTGTTCTGGTGCTGACGTAGCGTGTCGCCGAAGTTTCTTCTTCTCCTGACTCGGTTGACGACGCATAGCTTGAAAAATCGGAATCGACCTTCGACGATCCCGACGAAATCGGAACTCGACACGATACGATCCTTCCTTCTCGACGCGAAAGTGAAACCTTCCGAACGTCATCTCCATGGCTCCAAGATACGCATATGCATCCAAACGGAGGGTGGGTGAGGAACAAAATCGACAAGCCCAGCAGCGATCTGTTTACCTCGATCCATTGTGTTGCTTGCGGTTGATGATGTCGAAGATCTTGAACGTGCCATCGAGATCAGATCCTTACGCCTCTAATTCCCACAGACGGCGCCAATTGACAAGGTATCAACTTGTCAATGCCTATGGATTGTAGGCTAGGTTTAGTTGGAAGTAGAGGGCAAGTAGATCTCAAGGTTTCAGCCGAAAAGTACTCGACGATTATGAAAATTAGGGTTTGCAGATAATGATTCGATGATCTCCTCGTCCCTCGACTCCCCCTTTATATAGGAGGTGGAGCCGAGGGATTCGTGTATACAACAGAGTCCGGGACGGTTTCTAACTCATCCCGCCAGATTACAAAATAACACTTCCTATTACAACTCTATCTTTCCTTAAATACATCTTGGGCTCTCGAATCCTCTTATTCTTCGGGTAGTGGGCCTTCAGTAAACCCCGGGTACTATCTTCGGCAAGCCCATTTGGGATGCCTATGTCAGTCATCGGGATGGACAAATCCCATTGTTGATCCATATGCCTCAACTCATACTTTCTGGATACTTAATCCCATCTTTATAACCACCCATTTACGCAGTGGCGTTTGATGTAATCAAAGTACCTTTCCGGTATAAGTGATTTACATGATCTCATGGTCGAAAGGACTAGGTAACTATGTATTGAAAGCTTATAGCAAATAACTTAATGACGTGATCTTATGCTACGCTTAATTGGGTGTGTCCATTACATCATTCATATAATGACATAACCTTGTTATTAATAACATCCAATGTTCATGATCACGAAACCATGATCATCTATTAATCAACAAGCTAGTTATACAAGAGGCTTACTAGGGACTCCTTGTTTGTTCACATAACACACATGTATCAATGTTTCGGTTAATACAATTATAGCATGGGATGTAAACATTATCATAAACACAAATATATATTATAATAACCATTTTATTATTGCCTCTTGGGCATATCTCCAACAGTCTCCCACTTGCACTAGAGTCAATAATCTAGTTTACATTTGTAAAGATATAACACCTTGGCCTTCCTGCTTTATCATGTTTTGTTCACTTAAGAGGTTTTAGTCAACGGATCGACACGCCAGAAACGTATGTATTTTGTAATTCATTTGCGTCTCAATGCATCACTCATTTCAAATGAGTCATTAAATATATGTTTGGTCTTCTGGTGGAACCTTAATTCCGCGGTCTGAAATATGTCACTAATATTGTCACACACAATATAGCTTCAAAGTTCTGACTCTAACGGAACTACACCAAGTCCTCAAAGAACCTCTTGACTTAACATCCTTTGTCATTGTCAAAACAATGACATACTCTGCCTTCTTTTGTAGAATCCGTCACAATATTTTGAACTCTTCTAAATCTAGCATAGACAACTTCTAGCTCATTGTGCTACCTTTTAAACAACACTTAGTCTAATTTGAGATTGAAATTTTATTTTCATATGTGACAATACAAATATCGGTGTAACATCTTACAGCGATTTGTTTGTCATTTCTCCATACAAAACTATATATATATATATCCTTGGTTCTTCTTAAGTACTCAAGAATATTCTTACTGTTTTTCAATGATCATCACATGAATCATTCTGGTACATGCTCATAACATTTTTAAGAGCATAGGACATCTGATTTTGTATATATTCAGATCTAAAATCACTCATGTGTTTTTACTCATCGAGTGTCAATTACACTCAAGTCTTGTTAAACCTTCGCATGAAAAGAACACCTTCTTAATATTTCTATATTGAACTACTTCGATATCCATTCTATGTACTTTGACTTAAACTTATTTATGTGTTTTAATCTATCTTCATAGATCTTGACACTAAATATGTTTCAGTCCATATCCTTTCATTAAAGTTAATTCTCAATGAAACCTTTTAATCATGTATATAATTACATCATTTATAACCAACTATATGTCATCTACATAAAGTATTATAAATATGTCTCAGCGCTCCCACTTAATTTCTTGCAAATGCAAGCCTCTTCATCGTCTCTGATGAAATCAGAAACTCTTTGACTATTTCATCTGGTGAAGATTCCAACTCCGTGATACTTACTTTATCCAATTGAAGTTCGTATTCCTATCTAGTATTCCATGGACTAGCAAAACAATTGGTTGTATCTTGTATACACCTTTAATACACACTTCTGTTAAGTAATGTATTTTGCCATCCTACTAGCATATCTCATAAAAGAAATATGTAGCGATTACTAGAATAATCCATATAGACTATAAGCACTGCTATGGAAGATCTAATCTTATTGTAGTCAACTCTTTGAACTTTGTTGTAAACAACTTTTCAACAAGTCGAGCTTCTTCAAGGATATTCCATCCAAGTCCATCAACTTTATAGATCCATTTACTTTCAAAAAGTATTCATCTATCTTGGATTTCATGACGTATAGCCATTTTAACGGAGTCAGGGCCCATCATAACTTCTTTGTTTGTAGTTGGTTTATCATTGTTCAAAACCAATCCTTTGTCCACAAATCATTTATTTGATCACAAAGTAAACCATACCTACAAGGTTCAATATGTACTTCGATCTCCATGGCTAAAACACTTTGTAGTCATGGGAGCCATGATCGTCGTGGCCGCTTCCGGAACCATTTCCGATGCTGCGCTACTCTGATCATTATGCTCACCTTATCAAATCCTCCCACTCAAATACTTCGCTCGAAACAATTTCTTGGAAATAAATAAGAAACATCGACAAACATTTTTGTCTTTGTATCCATAGTGGAAAGAATTCCCAATCAATACTTTGGAATAACCAACAAAGAGATTCATCCGATTTTGGTTGTAAACTCTTAGACCAAAAATTAAGAAAGACTATTAGGTTTATACCCATGCCATAACTCGTATGGTGTCATTTCAACGGATCATGATGATGCTCTATTTAGTGTAAAAGCGGTAGTCACTAAAGCATAATCCACAAAAATATAATGGCATCATTTTCTTTTTATCTCATTATTAACCCAACAAGGTTTGGATACATCTCTCGGATACTATATCATCACTATGATATTCCAAGAAATGTGAGTTGTAGAACAATTTCATAACTCTCTTAGATGTTCGCTAAAACTCGTAATTCAAATATTTTCCCAATGATCCAATCATAGATATTTGACTTTTCTATTACGATGATTTCCACTTCATGCTGAAATTTATTTGAATCCATTCAAATGTTTCAAACTTCTTCCTTATCGAATATATCCACATATATATATGATGCGCGTGGTTGACGTATTGTATTTCTGTTCGACACGCGTCCGTTGGGAACCCCAAGAGGAAGGTGTGATGCGCACAACGGCAAGTTTCCCTCAGTAAGAAACCAAGGTTTATCGAACCAGGAGTCAAGAAGCACGTGAAGGTTGATGGCGGCGAGATGTAGTGCGGCGCAACACCTGGGATTCCTGCGCCAACGTGAACCCGCACAACACAAACCAAGTACTTTGCCCCAACGAAACAGCGAGGTTTGTCAATCTCACCGGCTTGCTGTAACAAAGGATTAGATGTATAGTGAGGAGATGATTGTTTGCGAAAACAGTAGAACAATTACGTAGATTGTATTTCAGTATAGAGAATTGGACCGGGTCCACAGTTCACTAGAGGTGTCTCTCCCATAAGATAAATAGCATGTTGGGTGAACAAATTACAGCTGGGCAATTGACAAATAGAGAGGGTATGACCATGCACATACATATTATGATGAGTATTGTGAGATTTAATTGGGCATTACGACATAGACCGCTATCCAGCATGCATCTATGCCTAAAAAGTCCACCTTTAGGTTATCATCCGAACCCCTTCCAGTATTAAGTTGCTAACAACACAATTGCATTAAGTATTGCGCGTAATGTAATCAATAACTACATCCTCGGACATAGCATCAATGTTTTATCCCTAGTGGCAACAAGACATCCATAACCTTAGAGGTTTCTCTCACTCCAGATTCACGGAGACATGAACCCACTATCGAGCATAAATACCCCCTCTTGGAGTTACTAGCAAAAACTTGGCCAGAGCCTCTACTAATAACGGAGAGCATGCAAGATCATAAACAACACATAGATATAAATTGATAATCAACATAACATAGTATTCTCTATTCATCGGATCCCAACAAACACAACATATAGCATTACAGATAGATGATCTTGATCATATTAGGCAGCTCACAAGATCCGACAATGAAGCATAATGGGGAGAAGACAACCATCTAGCTACTGCTATGGACCCATAGTCCAGGGGTAGACTACTCACTCATCACTCCGAGGCGACCATGGCGGTGAGTCCTCCGGAGATGAATCCCCTCTCCGGCAGGGTGCCGGAGGCGATCTCCCGAATCCCCCGAGATGGGATTGCGGCGGCGGCGTCTCGGAAGGTTTTCCGTATCGTGGCCTCTCCGGGGGTTTTGCGACGAAGGCTATTTGTAGGCCAAGGGCAGGTGGGGCGCGAGGGGCCCAGAGACAGTCGGCGCAGGCCAGGGCCGCCGCCGCCTACCTCCCGGCCACCTCGTGGTCTCACCTCGTTGACTCTGCCTTCTCGGAAGCTTCAGAAAATAGGCCCCCGGGCGTTGATTTCGTCCAATTCCGAGAATATTTCCTTACTAGGATTTCTGAAACCAAAACAGCAAAACACAGAATGGCTTTCGGCATCTTGTTAATAGGCTAGTTCCGAAAATGCATAAATATGATGTAAAGTATGCATAAAACATGTAGATATCATCAATAATGTGGCATGGAACATAAGAAATTATCGATACGTTCTGAGACGTATCGCATCCCCAAAGTTATTCCTCGTCCCGAGCAGGTAAACGATAAACAAAGATAATTTCTGGAGTGACATGCCATCATAATCTTGATCATACTATTGTAAGCATATGTAATGAACGCAGCGATCCAAACAATGTAAATGACATGAGTAAACAAATGAATCATATAGCAAAGACTTTTCATGAATAGTACTTCAAGACAAGCATCAATAAGTCTTGCATAGAGTTAACTCATAAAGCAATAATTCAAAGTAAAGGTATTGAAGCAACACAAAGGAAGATGAAGTTTCAGCGGTTGCTTTCAACTTATAACATGTATATCTCATGGATATTGTCAATGTAAAGTAATATAACAAGTGCAATATGCATGTATGTAGGAATCAATGCACAGTTCACACAAGTGTTTGCTTGAGGTGGAGAGAGATAGGTGAACTTACTCAACATAAAAGTAAAAGAATGGTCCTTCAAAGAGGAAAGCATCGATTGCTATATTTGTGCTAGAGCTTTGATTTTGAAAACATATAGAGAGCAATAAAAGTAAAATTTTGAGAGGTGTTTGTTGTTGTCAACGAATGGTAGTGGGCACTCTAACCCCCTTGCCAGACAAACCTTCAAAGAGCGGCTCCCATTTTATTTTATTTTGTGTGGCACTCCTTCCAACCTTTCTTTCACAAACCATGGCTAACCGAATCCTTCGGGTGCCTGCCAACAATCTCATACCATGAAGGAGTGTCTTTTTATTTTAGTTTTATTATGATGACACTCCTCCCCACCTTTGCTTTCTCAAGCCATGGCTAACCGAATCCTTTGGGTGCCGTCCAACAATCACATACCATGGAGGAGTGTCTATTTTTATTAATTAATTTGGGACCGGGAATCCCATTGCCCTCTTTTTGCAAAATTATTGGATAAGTGGATGAAGCCACTAGTCCATTGGTGAAAGTTGCCCAACAAGGTTGAAAGATAAATACCACATACTTCCTCATGAGCTATAAAACATTGACACAAATCAGGTAATAAATTTTGAATTGTTTAAAGGTAGCACTCAAGCAATTTACTTTGGAATGGCTGAGAAATACCATGTAGTAGGTATGTATGGTGGACACAAATGGCATAGTGGTTGGCTCAAGGATTTTGGATGCATGAGAAGTATTCCCTCTCGATACAAGGTTTAGGCTAGCAAGGTTATTTGAAACAAACACAAGGATGAAGCGGTGCAGCAAAACTCACATAAAAGACATATTGTAAACATTATAAGACTCTACACCGTCTTCCTTGTTGTTCAAACTCAATACTAGAAATTATCTAGACCTTAGAGAGACCAAATATGCAAACCAAATTTTAGCATGCTCTATGTATTTCTTCATTAATAGGTACAAGGTACATGATGCAAGAGCTTAAACATGAGCACAACAATTGCCAAGTATCACATTACCCAAGACATTATAGCAATTACTACATGTATCATTTTCCAATTCCAACCATATAACAATTTAACGAAGAAGAAACTTCGCCATGAATACTATGAGTAAAGCCTAAGGACATACTTGTCCATATGCAACAGCGGAGCGTGTCTCTCTCCCACACAATGAATTCTAGGATCCATTTTATTCAAACAAAACAAAAACAAAAACAAACCGACGCTCCAAGCAAAGCACATAAGATGTGACCGAATAATAATATAGTTTCAGGGAGGAACCTGATAATGTTGTTGATGAAGAAGGGGATGCCTTGGGCATCCCCAAGCTTAGACGCTTGAGTCTTCTTGATATATGCAGGGTGAACCACCGGGGCATCCCAAGCTTAGAGCTTTCACTCTCCTTGATCATGTTGTATCATCTCCTCTCTTCATCCTTGAAAACTTCCTCCACACCAAACTCAAAACAACTCATTAAAGAGTTAGTGCACAATCAAAATATACATGTTCAGAGGTGACATAATCATTCTTAACACTTCTGGACATTGCACAAAGCTACTGAAAGTCAATGGAATCGAAATATCCATCGAACATATCAAAACAGGCAATGCGAAATAAAAGGCAGAATCTGTCAAAACAGAACAGTTCGTAAAGACGAATTTTATTGAGGCACCAGACTTGCTCAAATGAAAATGCTCAAATTGAATGAAAGTTGCATACATATCTGAGGATCACTCACGTAAATTGGCATAATTTTCTGAGTTACCTACAGAGGATTTTGGCCAGATTCGTGACAGCAAAGAAATCTGTTTCTGCGCAGTAATCCAAATCTAGTATGAACCTTACTATCAACGACTTTACTTGGCACAACAATGCACAAAACTAAGATAAGGAGAGGTTGCTACAGTAGTAAACAACTTCCAAGACTCAAATTAAAGACAAAGGTACTGTAGTAAAAACATGGGTTGTCTCCCATAAGCGCTTTTCTTTAACGCCTTTCTTTCCTAGGCGCAGAAAGTGTATATCAAGTATTATCAAGAGACGAAGTGTCAACATCGTAATTTGTTCTAATGATAGAATCAAAAGGTAACTTCATTCTCTTTCTAGGGAAGTGTACCCTTTCTTGAGAGGAAATTGATATTTAATATTACCTTCCTTCATATCAATGATAGCACCAACAGTTCGAAGAAAAGGTCTTCCCAATATGATGGGACAAGATGCATTGCATTCAATATCCAAGACAACAAAATCAACGGGACAAGGTTATTGTTAACGGTAATGCGAACATTATCAACTTTCCCCAAAGGTTTCTTTGTAGAATGATCAACAAGATTAAATTCCAAATAACAATTTTTCAATGGTGGCAAGTTAAGCATATTATAAATTTTCTTAGGCATAACAAAAATACTTGCACCAAGATCACATAAAGCATTACAATCAAAGTCATTGACCTTCATCTTAATGATGGGCTCCCAACCATACTCTAGCTTCCTAGGTTTCAAGTTCTAGTTTCTCTTCTCTAGCTTTTATGAGAGCATTTGTAATATGTTTCGTGAAAGCCAAATTTATAGCACTAGCATTAGGACTCTTAGCAAGTTTTTGTAAGAACTTTATAACTTCAGATATGTGGCAATCATCAAAATCCAAACCATTATAATCTAAAGCAATGGGATCATCATCCCCAATGTTGGAAAATTTCAGCAGTTTTATCACAGGCAGTGCAGTTTTAGCAGTTTCAGGCAGTTTCTCGCGCTTTGCATTTGAAGTGGAAACATTGCCAACACCAATTATTTTACCATTAATAGTAGGAGGTGCAGCAACATGTGGAGCATTAGCATTTCTAGTGGTGGTAATAGTCCAAACTTTAGCTATATTATCTTCTTTTTCATTTTCTTCTCTTTCCCACCTAGCACGCAATTCGGCCATCAATCTTATATTCTCATTAATTCTAACTTGGATGAAATTTGCTGTAGTAACAATTTTATTATTATGATTCTCATGAGGCATAACTTTCGATTTCAAAAGATCAACATCAGCAGCAAGACTATCGACTTTAGAAGCAAGTATATCAATTTTCCCAAGCTTTTCTTCAACAGATTTGTTAAAAGCAGTTTGTGTACTAATAAATTCTCTAAGCATAGCTTCAAGTCTAGGGGGTGTGTTCCTATTATTGTTGTAAGAATTCCCATAAGAATTACCATAGCTGTTGCCATTATTATAAGGATATGGCCTATAGTTGTTACTAGAATTGTTCCGGTAAGCATTGTTGTTGAAATTATTATTTTTAATGAAGTTTACATCAACATGTTCTTCTTGTGCAACCAATGAAGCTAACGGAACATTATTAGGATCAACATTAGTCCTATCATTCACAAGCATAGACATAATAGCATCAATCTTATCACTCAAGGAAGAGGTTTCTTCGACAGAATTTACCTTCTTACCTTGTGGAGCTCTTTCCGTGTGCCATTCAGAGTAATTAATCATCATTTTATCAAGAAGCTTTGTTGCTTCACCAAGTGTGATGGACATAAAGGTACCTCCAGCAGCTGAATCCAATAGGTTCCGCGAAGAAAAATTCAGTCCTGCATAAAAGGTTTGGATGATCATCCAAGTAGTCAGTCCATGGGTTGGGCAATTTTTAACCAAAGATTTCATTCTTTCCCATGCTTGTGCAACATGCTCATTATACAATTGTTTAAAATTCATTATGCTACTCCTCAAAGATATAATTTTAGTAGGGGGATAATATCTACCAATAAAAGCACCCTTGCATTTAGTCCATGAATCAATACTATTCTTAGGCAGAGATAGCAACCAATCTTTAGCTCTTCCTCTTAATGAGAAAGGGAACAATTTTAATTTTATAATGTCACCATCTACATCTTTATACTTTTGCATTTCACATAGTTCAACAAAATTATTGAGATGGGCAGCAACATCATCAGAACTAACACCAGAAAATTGCTCTCGCATAACAAGATTTAGTAAAGCAGGTTTAATTTCAAAGAATTCTGCTGTAGTAGCAGGTGGAGCAATAGGTGTGCATAAGAAATCATTATTATTTGTTGTAGTGATACGTCCGACGTATCGATAATTTCTTATGTTCCATGCCACATTATTGATGTTATCTACATGTTTTATGCACACTTTATGTCATATTCGTGCATTTTCGGAACTAACCTATTAACAAGATGCCGAAGTGCGCTTGTCGTTTTCCGCTGTTTTTGGTTTCAGAAATCCTAGTAACGAAATATTCTCGGAATTGGACGAAATCAACGCCCAGGGTCCTATTTTGCCACGAAGCTTCCGGAAGTCCGAAGGAGAGACGAAGAGGGGCCACGAGGGGGCCACACCCTAGGGCGGAGCCCCCTTGGCCGCGCGGCCCCGTGGTGTGGGGCCCCTCGTGCCGCCTCCGACCTGCCCTTCCGCCTACTTAAAGCCTCCGTTGCGCCCCAGTACCGAGAGCCACGATACGGAAAACCTTTCGAGACCGCCGCCGATCCCATCTCGGGATCCAGAGATCGCCTCCGCACTCGCCGAGAGGGGAATCATCTCCCGAGGACTCTACGCCACCATGGTCGCCTCCGGAGTGATGTGTGAGTAGTCTACCCCTGGACTATGGGTCCATAGCGTAGCTAGATGGTTGTCTTCTCCCCATTGTGCTATCATTGTCGGATCTTGTGAGCTGCCTAACATGATCAAGATCATCTATCTGTAATTCTATATGTTGCGTTTGTTGGGATCCGATGAATAGAGAATACTTGTTATGTTGATTATCAAAGTTATATCTATGTGTTGTTTATGATCTTGCATGCTCTCCGTTACTAGTAGATGCTCTGGCCAAGTAGATGCTTGTAACTCCAAGAGGGAGTATTTATGCTCGATAGTGGGTTCATGCCCGCATTGACACTGGGACAGTGACAGAAAGTTCTAAGGTTGTGTTGTGATGTTGCCACTAGGGATAAAACATTGATGCTATGTCTAAGGATGTAGTTGTTGATTACATTACGCACCATACTTAATGCAATTGTCTGTTGCTTTGCAACTTAATACGGAGGGGTTCGGATGATAACCTGAAGGTGGACTTTTAGGCATAGATGCGTTGGATGGCGGTCTATGTACTTTGTCGTAATGCCCAATTAAATCTCACTATACTCATCATGATATGTATGTGCATGGTCATGCCCTCTTTATTTGTCAATTGCCCAACCGTAATTTGTTCACCCAACATGCTGTTTGTCTTATGGGAGAGACACTCTAGTGAACTGTGGACCCCGGTCCAATTCTCTATACTCGAAATACAATCTACTGCAATATCGTTTACTACTTTGAAACAATCATCTTCCACACAATACGGTTAATCCTTTGTTACAGCAAGCCTGGTGAGATTGACAACCTCACTGTTTGGGGCAAAGTACTTTGGTTGTGTTGTGCAGGTTCCACGTTGGCGCCGAACCGGTGTTGCTCGCACTACATCCCGCCGCCATCAACCTTCAACGTGCTTCTTGGCTCCTGTTCGATAAACCTTGGTTTCTTTCTGAGGGAAAACTTGCTGCTGTGCGCATCATACCTTCCTCTTGGGGTTCCCAACGAACGTGTGAGTTACACGCCATCATGAAGTCACACAACTTAGTATTTTCAGGAGTACCCATTTTAGCAGTAGTAAATAAAGCAAACTAGATAAAATAAATGCAAGTAACTAATTTTTTTGTGTTTTTGATATAGAGTGCAAGACAGTAAATAAAGTAAAACTAGCAACTAATTTTTTTGTGTTTTGATTTAGTGCAGCAAACAAAGTAGCAAATAAAATAAAGCAAGACAAAAACAAAGTAAAGAGATTGGGATGTGGAGACTCCCCTTGCAGCGTGTCTTGATCTCCCGGCAACGGCGCCAGAAATTTTTGCTTGATGCGCGTGGTTGACGTATTGTCTTTCCGTTCGACACGCGTCCGTTGGGAACCACAAGAGGAAGGTGTGATGCGCACAGCGACAAGTTTCCCTCAGTATGAAACCAAGGTTTATCGAACCAGTAGGAGTCAAGAAGCACGTGAAGGTTGATGGCGGCGAGATGTAGTGCGGCGCAACACCAGGGATTCCGGCCCAACGTGGAACCTGCACAACACAAACCAAGTACTTTGCCCCAACGAAACAGCGAGGTTGTCAATCTCACCGGCTTGCTGTAAGAAAGGATTAGATGTATAGTGTGGAAGATGATTGTTTGCAGAAAACAGTAGAACAATTGCAGTAGATTGTATTTCAGTATAGAGAATTGGACCGGGGTCCACAGTTCACTAGAGGTGTCTCTCCCATAAGATAAATAGCATGTTGGGTGAACAAATTACAGTTGGGCAATTGACAAATAGAGAGGGTATGACCATGCACATACATATTATGATGAGTATTGTGAGATTTAATTGGGCATTACGACAAAGTACATAGACCGCTATCCGCATGCATCTATGCCTAAAAAGTCCACCTTCAGGTTATCATCCGAACCCCTTCCAATATTAAGTTGCTAACAACAGACAATTGCATTAAGTATTGCGCGTAATGTAATCAATAACTACATCCTCGACATAGCATCAATGTTTTATCCCTAGTGGCAACATCACATCCATAACCTTAGAGGTTTCTCTCACTCCCCAGATTCACGGAGACATGAACCCACTATCGAGCATAAATACCCCCTCTTGGAGTTACTAGCAAAAACTTGGCCAGAGCCTCTACTAATAACGGAGAGCATGCAAGATCATAAACAACACATAGATATAAATTGATAATCAACATAACATAGTATTCTCTATTCATCGGATCCCAACAAACACAACATATAGCATTACAGATAGATGATCTTGATCATGTTAGGCAGCTCACAAGATCCGACAATGAAGCATAATGGGGAGAAGACAACCATCTAGCTACTGCTATGGACCCATAGTCCAGGGGTAGACTACTCACTCATCACTCCGGAGGCGACCATGGCGGTGTAGAGTCCTCCGGGAGATGAATCCCCTCTCCGCGGTGCCGGAGGCGATCTCCCGAATCCCCCGAGATGGGATTGGCGGCGGCGGTGTCTCTGGAAGGTTTTCCGTATCGTGGCTCTCGGTACGGGGGTTTCGCGACGAAGGCTATTTGTAGGCGGAAGGGCAGGTCAAGGGCGTCGCGAGGGCCCAGGAGACAGGTCGGCGCGCCAGGGCTTGGGGCGCGCCGCCTACCTCCGGCCACCTCGTGGCCCCACTTCGTTGACTCTTCGGTCTTCTGGAAGCTTCGTGTGAAAATAGGCCCCGGGCGTTGATTTCGTCCAATTCCGAGAATATTTCCTTACTAGGATTTCTGAAACCAAAAACAGCAGAAACAGCAACTGGCTCTTCGGCATCTTGTTAATAGGCTAGTTCCAGAAAATGCATGAATATGATGTAAAGTATGCATAAAACATGTAGATATCATCAATAATGTGGCATGGAACATAAGAAATTATCGATACGTCGGAGACGTATCAATATACTCAATTCTTTTGTTGGAAGTTTTCATGGAGTAGAAGAATCTCCCGCACACAACTATGCCCAGTGAACCACATATATCATCATGTATGTTTTCACTAAGTTAGTTGCCCATTTAACTCTTGGCCTATGAACGGTATTTTAGTCATTCTCTTTAGAAAAGATTTGCAAGCGCCAAATGATTCAAAATTCAAATGACTCCAAAAATCCATTTGCATGGAGTTCCTTCATGCGTTCCTTTCTAACATGACCTAAATGGCGGTTCCACAAATAAGTGGAATTCAAATCATTTTGCCTTATGGCATTTTAGTTGCAGTGTTATGTGTGTGTGTTTCACCATTAAGATTTATAATAACTTATCCATCGTACATGGAGTAATGTCATAATTTGAACAACTCATTGTTTTCATTTGACCGAGCAAAATAACAATTATTAAGTTCTTCATTATAAATTCTAAGGGCTAGATAGAATGCCAACGACGAACATAATAACACTTTATTTTTGTTCCAGACGTGTATTCCTATCATATTCCTTGTCAGTCACTTAGGCCATTGTACTCTTGTATTGCGTTGTTTTGTATGACACTTCATACCAACCAATATGGTACTAATACTCAAGAATTTTATTGTGTGACCAAACAAGGAATACATCCATAACATGTATATCATTTATATACACCTGAGCTAGACTTTCTAGTCTTTTCTTTTCTTTCTGCCAAAATATCTTTTGTAGTTTCTCTTTTAGCTTTCCTCATTATTCAGAAAAACACTTCAACATCATTAACTTCTAGGTTTGTTGGTCAAATACCAATAACCTTGAGGTTCTTACTTTGAAGTTGATCATCATATGACAAGTGTTTCAGATTTCAATATTAGTAACCTTTTAATATGATGAACAATTTCACTCATAATTTTATCCATCATATCATGACGACTTTTCGAGACCATGTATGTACATGCTAGGCTCGTAAAGTTTAACCTCAGTATTCGCATGTGCAAATCTGGCTTGCACCCATTGTATGCACACGTAGAATCTATAACACCCGATCATCACGTGATGCTTCGAAACAACAAGTCTTAGTAACGGTGCATACTAAGGATAATCACTTCATGGATATGCGAATATCGTTAGTGCCCCAATAGTTGGAGGATTGGGACGCCTTGCGTCTTCAACCTTCGTACATTCCCATAAAACTTATGAGTTTATGTAGTCTCACCAAATTATAATCTATCATCTTGCAATAAGGTCTTAGATATCATATATCTCATACCTTGATTATTTCTGAAAACTAAATTTTCAGCTCCTTACTTTTCAAACAGATTTGAACTTCAAGTTTCACGGAGACAAGATAACTTTAGGTACTAATTGAAACCATAGTTCTTTGAATCAACAATGTGAGGTTTACTAAAAGTTTGCAATAGGACTTAATCATTTCTTGATTCTTTAACAATACGGTACCAATCCGTAAAGTTTCTTATCAGATTTTAACAGTATTTCTATCTCAATTACAAGACTAGCGCATGGTAGAAAAACTGATGCCAAAACTACAAAATAATTCAAAATACTACTTAGACTATGTTTATGATAATTAGTTCATGTTTTAATCTAATTACTAATGAACTCCCACTTAATACAACATCCCTCATAGTTGTTAAGTGGTACACAATCCAAATCCACTACACCAAAACCGATCATCACGTGAGATGATGTAGCTTCAATGGTGAACATCAACATGTTGATCATATCATCCATATGACTCGTGTTCAACCTTTCGGTTTCCGTTGTCCCGAGACCATGTCTGTACATGCTAGGCTCATCAAGCAAACCCTAGTATTCCGCGTGTGCAACATGGCTTACACCCGTTGTATGTTGAGTTTATCACACCCGATCATCACGAGATGCTTCAAAACGACAAGGTAACTGCATACGGGAGAACACTTTATTATCTTGATATTATGTGAGGGATCATCTTATAATGCTACCCGCGTTCTAAGCAAAATAAGATGCATAAAGGATTAACATCACATGCAATTCATATGTGATATGATATGGCCATTTAGTCTTTGCGCCTTCGATCTTCATCTCCAAAGCACGGACATGATCTCCATCATCAACGGGCATGATCTCCATCATCGTCGGCGTAGCGTCAAGGTCCATGGCGCCGTCTTCATGGTTGTTCACCTCATGTAGCAACTATTACAACTACTTTGAAATACTACTCAACATGAAATTTAAAGACAACCATAAGGCTCCTGCTGGTTGCCACAATACAATAATGATCATCTCATACATATTCATCATCACATTATGGCCATATCACATCACCAAACCCTACAAAAACAAGTTAGACGTCTCTAATTTGGTTTGCATATTTTACATGATTTAGGGTTTTCGAGTAAGATCCAATCTACCTACGAACATGAACCACAATGGTGATACTAGTTTTGTCAATAGAAAGCGTAAATTGAATCTTCACTATGGTGGGAGAGAC